>REGO01000897.1:118679-210224 GCA_010120015.1 Rhombomys opimus
GCTTGGGAGGCCCAGCACCTGGTGTATCTAGGTTGTATGGCGTTTCTGCCTGGTTTTGGTGAATATATGGTGTATTCTCTGTCACTGTGGGATTGGGCGGGCCGTACCGTCACTGATGGCGATCCTGCGGAGCTAGTATGGCGTCCAGCAGACTCAGGCCCTGGGGGGATGGTGTAGCCGCCGCACGGATCTGGGACTCCGGGACACGTACTGTTGTCTTCCTGGGTTAGAGGTCCTTCCATTCACCAACTCAGAAGTTCAGGTATTCCACCGCTCCGCATCTTCTTTCTAATACCTTTAGGAGTACATATGGATGTGCATATGTATCATAGAAAGAAATGAGATCAGCACAGAAGGTGCTATATGTGTATAGATTATGTACTATTTAAAAGTGTTTGGCAGCGTGCTGGGGGCAGAGCATGCCTTTAACCCCAGCACTTGGGAATCAGAGGATCTCTGTGATTTTGAGGCCAGCCTGGTCTACAGAGTGAGATCCAAGACAGCCAGTGCTGCACAGAGAAATCCTGTCTCAAAACAAAACAAAACACCAAAACTCCCTCCCTCCCCCCTCCCAAAAAAATCATGTTTCTATTAATTAACTGAGAATTTCATATGTGTTTGATCATGCTCATGTTCATGTCTCTCCTCAAACTCTTCACAGTCACTGTGTCCACATTTTTACTAACGTCTATCAAGACAATATTGTCTTGACCAAATGTTCTTCAGTGTGTCGCTTTCTGCTAAAGCATAGTCTAGTTATTAGGAATCCACACTAGGAGAAAGCTTATTCTCTCCCTCAAGGAGCCTTCAGTTTTCAATAACTCCTCTCTATGTGAGGTGGGACTCAGTGCCTAATGCCCTTCTCCATTCTAGAGTTTGATTTACCTTGGTCTTACACAGGTCTTGTGTATGCTCTACTTTTGAAATTAAGAAGCACTAAGAAGACTTATCAAACATATAACATTCTCAGAGATTCAAAAGTTATTTACCCCAATGCTCAGACTGGGAACTTATCTCAATTCTGTTTTCTTATGTAGTTTCATTAAAATTAGACTGCATGGCCTATCCATGCATTCATCTAGCCAGGAGGGCCAAAATCCTTAGAGCAACAGGTGCTAGTGTGTTACATTTTCTCAGTATTGGTACAGTGGCCCATGCATTATTTAGCCTATATATCTTCAGGCTGTTTCAGAAAATATAAAAATAAATTCAAAAGAGAGAAAGAGAGCTAGACAAAGTTTGAGAATTGTGGGTAATGATGGAATCATTCACCTCAGCAGTACAGTTTATTTTTGTATTAAATTCCTCTACTAGAAAAAAAAATAAAGGATGAGAAAAAAGTGTGCTCAAATAAATAGTGCTTCCATAAAAATAAAAATCCAATAGTTACATTAAATTATTTACTCAGTTTATATGATGACCACCTGCATAATAATCATGATTTGAAGTTAAATTTATGAAGTCCCTAAATCATGGTTTGAGTCTACAGCTAGAACTATTTAATTTTTAAGGTCTTTTCTTTACTCACACAGCTGATTTATAACCTTAATTGAATATTTTAGAATATATAGCATTTGTACTTATCAACTTATGTTGCTAATTTAGTAAATCTTTAATTAAGCATGTATTGAACAAAGAAATGTTTATTACATTTTATTAAGCCTTTTATTCATTCCATTATTATTATTATAGTTCCATGTTGGTGTCTAGGGTAGAGTACTCAATTTTTTTTGTCAAAACTCAAATAGATTTAGAATCCATCTGATTTAATAAATTTTTAATTAAGAGGAAAACCTTAGTTACATAAAAATTATGAGAAAAAAATGTAAGGTTTATTAAATAATCTGAAAATCCAAGTCATGTTATTAATTTTTTTTATTTTTTAAGATGTTAATTCTCTCTCCCCACATTCAAGACCTCCTGACCTGAATCTACATTAGGTTCATTCACTGGCAAACTGTGTAAAAGACGTGTTTTCTAAATGATGTGCATGAAAGTTTCTATCTACCTATCATGCCGCATGTACGTACAGGGCCCAAATCGGCTAGAAGATGGTATTAAAATAAGTATAAATGGTAAAAGACACTAGGAGCTACCATGTTGGTGCTAAGAACTGAAACTTGGTACTTTAAAAGACCAACAATTGTTCTTTTTCATTTCCAGTGATTGTTCACTACTTTTCCCCAGCAATTGTTCTTAACAGTGAATTGATGTCTCCAAATCCTGTAAAGTCTTCCATCTGTTTGGCAGTAGTATGCCTATTAAATTATACATAAATTTCTTTCTTATGTTCTGAGATTCCTTTCCCCATTTTTCTTCTTCTCTCTAAGAACAATCATTAACTGTCTTTAGCTCTTCATCTAAAAGTCGGTTCATTTTCAGTCTTCCCCCTTCCTCATTGGCATGTCAACTGATGTTTTTGAAGATCTTGGTTAGATGACAATATTTTGTAGATTTCATGGTTCTAGTTTGCCTGTCATATACAGCAAAATAGAGTCTTTCAGGAAACATCCTGTTCCTCTAGGCCTTGGCATCTTGGTATTTCTAACCCCTCTGTTAGGATCTCCCATGATGTTTAGGTATACAGGGTATGCTGAAGATGTGACAGTTGTGATTGTATGACCCATAGTCAGTTATTCTGTGCATTTTTTCTAACTGTCCCTTTTTGTAATAGTCTCCATTTCTTGCAAAAATATCTTTTTTTTCTGAAAAAGGTACTATACTCTACCATTTCAGGTCATTATCTTTCTCAAGCACAATTGAAATGGAATTTAATTACCTCTTCACTATAATTTTTTTTACATGAGTGTTACAGAGATTTTGCAGTAAGGAATTTTGAAAATGCAGTTCTTTTAACTGACATCCAGAATATACTTTGTTGACAGTAGCAACTTCTCCAAATAAAGTACATATTTCTAGGAACAAATACCATGTCAAACACTATAGAAGAAAAATCACAGACAATACAAAACACATATGATTAATACTTCTTGTTCTCTTCTCACTGGTGGAGCTGTTTCTAGGCACCTCCAATTATGAGTAGGTTTACATCCATATCAACATAATAGAGTTCATATTGCATGGTATGCAGTGTATAAAGCATGAACTCATTATACAAGACTGTTGCTCACTGTAAAAGAAAAAGAATTACTGACTAATGTCCGTAAATAACATCTCTTAATGGGAAAAGATCTTCACCAACCCTACATCTGACAGAGGGCTAATATCCAAAATATATAAGAACTCAAGAAGTTAAATATCAATAAATCAATCAATCCAACTAAAATAGGGTATAGAGCTAAACAGAATTATGAACAGAGAAATATCAAATGGCAGAGAAACACTTAAAAATGCTTAATATCCTTAGTCATCTGAGAAATGCAATTCAAAATGACCCTAAAATTTCACCCATCAGAATGGCTAAGATAAAAAATTCAAGTGACACTATATGCTGGAGAGGTTGTGGAAAAAGGGGAACCCTTTTGCATTGCTGGTGGGAATGTAAACTTGTACTACCACTTTGGAAATCAATCTGGTGCTTCCTCGGAAAATTAGGAATAATGCTACCTCAAGATCCAGCTATACCACTCCTAGGAATATATCCAAAAGAGGCTAAACAATACAAGAAGGACATTTGCTCAACTATGTTCATAACAGATTTATAGAAGTCCTTCAACTGAAGAATGGATACAGGAATTGTGGTACGTTTACACAATGGAATGCTACTCAGCAATTAAAAACAAGGAAATCATGAAATTTGCAGGCAAATGGTGGGATCTTGAAAAGATCATCCTGAGTGAGGTAATCCACAAGCAGAAAGACATATATGGCACATACTCACTTATAAGTTTATATTAGCCATATAATATCGGAAAAACATATTAAAATTTATAGTCCTAACAAAGCTGAACAACAAAGTGGACCCTAAGGAAGAGGCTGAATCCTCACTCAGAAGGGCAAGCAGAATAAACATCAGAAGTAGGAGAAGACCAGGAACCAGACAGGAGCCTTCTACAGAGGCCTTCTGAAAGTCTCTGCCCATCAGGGTATCAAAAGAGACTCAAAGCCAAACTTTGGGCAGAGTGCAGGGAATTTTATGGATGAAGGGGGGAGGGATAGAAAGACCTGAAGGAAACAGGGACTCCACGAGGAGAGTGGAGTCCTGGGCCCAGGGGACCTGAAGAAACCAATACTCGAACCGTGAACCATGCCTGGCAAGGACCTAGACCTCTGTTCAGAGGAAGCCCATAGGCTGCTTAGTTTCCAAGTGGTATCACTAGTAAGGGGATCAGGGGCTATATCTGACATGAACTCAGTGGCTGGCTCTTTGACCACCTCCCCGTTGGGGGAGTTTGCAGCCTTGCCAGGGCACAGCAGAAGATGATGCAGCCAGTCCTGATGATACCTGATAGTCTAGGGTCAGGTAGAAGGGGAGCAGGTCCTCCCTTATCAGCGGGCTAGGAAAGAGGCATAGGAAGAAAAGAGGGAGGGTGAGCTGGAATGGGAGGAGATGTGGGAGGGGCTACAGCCCAGATATAAAGTGAATAAATTTTAATTGATGAATGAATTGATTAATTAAAAACGAAAAAGAAAACATTACCACTCAAACACTAAATACACAACATTTGCTGCCTGTGCCACCAGCACATGGTGTTGTTGAGTAACCTGATTAGGCAGGTGCCACAAGGGAAAATATTTTTCTATGTAACAAACCATACATTTTGAAAGACATTTTAAAATTCTCATTGAGAACTTTGTAGTACATGTCAATTCACAGGAAAGAGAACTATTTCTAATATTTCTGTGTTTTCATCCAATGGCCATTCCATGGAGTTGGTGTATGGAAGAAACTCACATTTCTTAGTTGCTAAAATTACAGAAGATAGTGGGGCAAGTGTCCTATGGTTTCAGTAACAGTCTATGCCACATAAAAATGAATGTAGAGAAGAATAATCAATAAAGAGCTGGTATTTGAATCCAAGGACTATCAAATAATGTTTATATTTTATTATGTCTTTATCTTAATTTACTGTGGAACATGTTGTAAGTGCTAATAAATTTTAGCATTTGCATTCTCATACTTACAACATACAGTTTCTGCAAACGGCTATATACTGAGACAGACAGAACCGTAATACAATCAGCATCCAGTGTGTGTGAAGACAAAGTCATGGATTCCACCAATCAAACATAAAAAATGTTTGGAATAAAATATTCTCAAAGCTGAACATGTATAGACATTTTACATGATCACATTCCCTAAGAAATACAACTAGATAATTAATTACTTAGCATTTATAGTTTGCTGCTTTGCATAATTAATGTAATATGATTTCCAGTATTCAGGAGTTTGAATATGTAGGTTATAATAGTCCTATGTGATTTTACAATAGGACTTACCCATCTCGGATATTTGTGTCTATTGCTACCAAAATCAATCCTCTGGCAATACAAATGATTGGGTGTCTAATATTCTTTGCTGTTTCTGCCTTACTCAAAATACCACATTTCCGGAAGCACAGTATGTCATATAATATGGTCAGACACAGTCTCACCAGTGGAGTGCTCTTATTGGCTATGTTGCACTTTTCAACAATGGACCATTAGCCTTATGATTGTTGTTCAGGATTTATCAAACAAATCTGAATATTCTGACCTCAGAATCAAAAATATGACCATTTCACCCTACTTGATTAGCACTCTCCAACATTTCACAGTTATTGTATTTCCACTTAAAACTCTAGGAAGAATGGACTAAGTGAAGGCTGAAGTGGAAATTTTTGTTTTCCTTGAAGACTCAGTCTTGTTTTGTAATGTTTTGATGGAAGCTGGGCATGTGATGTTTTGCACTGACCCCTCACGTATGAGGTGCATGACTTTGGCCAGCTGAGAACATCTGTGGGTGGACCTCGAGGAGAGGCCCACACAGTGTGAAACATCACTCATTTCTTGATAGACCATGTTGTACTGATCTTCATGCTTTGACACTTGATGTCACAGGAGAAATGTTCCAGAGAATTCTCCAGGCAATCCAACTGAGTCACTCAGCTTTCACTGCTTCCTGTTGGTTGGTGTTTGGATTGGACTGTTGGTATCCTGATGACTGAGTCTGGTAATGCCTTAACAACCCATTGACCCTAATAAGCAGGAAATTCATACAAGAGGACTACAGCCCTTTCCCCTACTAATCTACCTATGGTTTCAGGGTGCTGGAATGGAGGTAAAAGTGCTAAATAAAGTAGGTTTGTTGAAAAATCTAAGTCGACAAATTGCTAATGGGTCATGTACCACAACTCAAAATTCCAAATGATTAAGTGTTCCATAATACAGAATTTTATTGTCACATTAAAAAGAAAATTAAAACAGTAAATGATAGTTTAATGCAAAAAAGGACATTAAAGGTATTCCTGAACTCCTGACCTCTTTAAATGGTGTACTGGGGGACAATAGGAAAACATTCATATCCACAGAACAAGATTTAAGGGGGGGAAATGTCACCAACTTGAAGAAGAGAGAAAGAATATTACAATTGTCTATGTGGTACTTTAGCAACAATGTGAAGAACTTTGATGTCTTCTAGGAGAGAGTTCTGCTAACAGGTAGCAATTTCCATTGTCATCCAGGTCACTAAGATGTCTTTAAAGGTGGGAAAATATTTAGAAAATTGTCTGAAAGTGTATATATCATGGTCAGCTACCTCAGTGTCAGAAGAACCAAAGGATTCCCTAGAGTGAATAACCTAGTGATTCTGGCTATCATTCTCAACACTTAATATTTACTTTCTCCCACACATTTGATTCCACTACAATCTACAGTATGTATGCTCATCATTAGTTAGTGTAAGACTCAATAGATTGTTAAAAAACTAAGTTTGACTTAAATTATTAGGAAACTCCTATAAAAGTTGCAGTATCTAAGCATTATAATTAAAACTGCTCAGAGCATATGAGAGGCTTAAGTTAGAACAAAAGTAGCATTTCTGTCACTGGTTTTTGTTCCTCAAATAAAATTTTATGACTTAGATATCATTAGTAGCCTTTAAATTAGAAATACACACAGAGACCTGTAATAATCACTTCCCTCAGAAAAATTATTTTCAGTTTTAGTGATACTTTTGACCATTTTAATGTAATATGTACATTTCTTACAAAGATCCTGCATTAAAAAAATACTTTAAAGGAATTTTATCACAATTTTCCTACACAAATAAATATATGGTACAAAATAAGGTGTAAAAGAAATTAAAACTAAGATTTCAATACTGATAGAATTAATACATGAATCTAGAGAAATGGATGCAAAGACCAAAAGTGTTTCATCCCGTGATCCTCCTAAAATAGGAGGTTTACTAAGCCATGACCTCTCCCTCCTGTGAATTCAGTTGGCAGGTTTTGTGGGTTCTGGTAGCAGTAGAACACCTAACCGTGGGGCAACTCTACAGACTACTACAGTTATAAGCAAGATGTGAGAAATGCTGCGGAGCACGTGTGAGGGGCAAAATATTCCAAGTGTGTGGCACCTTCAACAACAGTGTCTGCAAGTTGTAGAGGGTAACCAAGAACAATATCATATAATACTTTGAGGTCTACAGAAAACCCAGTGGCCAAGAACTCAAAATGATGCCAGTTCATGCTACTGAGATTTTTATTTAAAGCAGGTGCTGTTAGAATAGTGGCCTTTCGAAGGGCAGGGAGGAGATGAAAGAGGGAGGGTAGGATTGGAAGGGAATGAGGGAGGGGCTACAGCAGGTGTACAAAGTAAATAAACTGTAATTAATATAAAAAATAAAAATTTAATTTGAAAAAGAATATTGGTTTTTCCATTACAGAATAAGTCACTTTTTTTTTTTTTTAATGTAAGTACGTATTAAGTTCCTACAACGGTAAGATTCAATATGACTTTTAGAAAGGCCTTCTGGTGACCTGGCTGCAGTGTATATATATGCCTTGTGTGCATGATTGCAGTGTTCACAGAAGCCAGAAGAGAGAATAAGACCCCTGGAACTGGAGTTACAGATGGTTTTGAGCCATCATGTTGGTGCTGGGAGTCAAACCTGGGTCCTCTGGAGGAACTGCCTGTGATCAGAACCACTGAGCCATCTCTCTAGTCTCCAGTCCCTGTTCTTGTGGAGTGTCTAAATATTCTAATATACCCTTGGAGGTCTTTCTTGGCTTGACTATTCATTCATCCTTTTTAGATTGGAAAAATGTGATGGAAGATGACAGAATGGTTGATATCAGTCCTGCCACCAACAGTAGCATTTACCTTACTGTGTACCAGTAATTGTTCATGCCTTTGGGATAAGGCAGACCTGTGAGCAGCAGCGCTTCAGGTGAAGAAAGAGAGGAAGTAGAGCAGAAAGGTGAATAGCATGAACTCATGCACTAGAACACCTGGTTTAAATCCTATCTTTAGTGCTACGTGACTGTGACATTCATCGAGTTATTCCATTTCTCTGTACCTGTCTCCTTATCTTTCAGAATCCATAATTTATCTGTTTTAACCAAGTAACAGTTGTAAAGTGTTTAAAAGCCTCCCTGACAGCAATAGGAGTTCTATGTATTCCTTAAGACAAGATAAATGCGCATCAGACTTTATCACTACTCTTTTGATGGTTATGACATTACTTGGATCTGCATATCTCTGATTCCAAAACCTAAGGGCAGCAAATGGCAGTGTACTGTTTCCCTTTGGCACTAAGACTCATCCTTGAACCAAGACACCAATGGCTCCATAATCTACGAACAGCATAATCTACGAAATTCAACACATTCTGTTGTTTTTGACGGTACTTGCTACCAGGTAGAAAGATTAGAAACAGAATGAAAAAATAGAGGCTGAGATAATTTTTTTAAGCCACATTCATTTTTTGGGTTTTAATATTTACTTCTGTGCATTTGACTATAGGTAAATAGAAGGTGGTGCTTCAGATGCGCTTCTCCAGTATGTGACTTTGCCTTGATGCTCTGGGATCTGGGGTCTCGTGTGACCTTGAGGAAATCTTGGAACGTCTTGCACGTAGTTCTAGAATAGTAGGTAACTACACAGAAGTCTGATAATCTGTGGCAGAGTTTTCTACAAAACTGTATGTTTAAAAAACAAAACAAGCTGGGTGCTAGTAACACACACCATTAATCCCAGCACTCTAGATGCAGAAGCAGGCAGATCTCTGAGTTCGAGGCCAGCCTGGTCTACAAAGAAAGTTCCAGGACAGCCATGGCTGTTTTGCAGAGAAACCCTTGTCTCAGAAAAGCTACACGTGCAGACACACCTCTCACTCTGAATTTTAAACAAGTTACTATGATACCTTCCCAGATCAACTGAGTCTTTAAATTAGAAGAGTTTGTTTAGGCTGGGGAGATGGCTCAGTGGTTACGACCATTGACTGCTCTTCCAGAGGACCTTGAGTTCAATTCCCAGCACCCACATGGCAGTTCACAACTGTCTGTAACTCTTGAGATCTGACACCCTGACATAGACATACATGTAAACAAAACACCAAAGCATATAAAATAAAAAATAAATAAAAATTAAAAAAAAAACAAAGGCCTCCTCAATATTCCCTTATCCTTTCTGCCAGCCAATCTTATTTAATTTTTCTTCTTTCACTATTTCCCTTCCCCTGCTTAGGTCACTTTAGTTCTTTCTACTGTCTTGTAAACAATCCCTCTATTTCCCATAGCTTCTTATTAGTTTTCCAATCTCTACAAGAATTCCAACTAAAGGTATACACATTTAAATATTCAAATGTAACCTCTACATATGAGGGAAAATATTATCACATTTATCTTTCTGACTCTGGGTTACCTCCCTCAGAATAATTATTTTTAATCCCACCCAGTTACCTGTAAATTTTATTTTTAATAGTTGAACAGAATTCCATTGTGAAAATGTACAACCCATTTTCATTCTTCATTTCTAAGTGGATAGACATCACAGAGAAATCAAGTGAATAAAGTTCTGGAAGTATCATCTCAGCTAGCTAGCTTTCAGTGACAGAAGGTGCTCCGGATGCTACAGGAGAAGAAAAGTAATCATTAATCTTACCCAACTGTGAACCCTGCGGGATACAAAAAAAGAAAAAAAAATCTGGAATGTGAAGACATGTCACTGGTTCAGGGATGATATGAATGTTAAGGGAGTAATAATCCAGTTTCTTATTGGATTTGAGGCCTGCTCTCTGAGATGTGACCCATACTTGGCAGTATTTGTGGTGCCCAGAAGATATGGCTTGATACGTCATGGGACCTAAGAGAGAATCTATTGCTAGTAGTAGCATTACACTAAATCATTGGTTCTAAAGCTATGGGTCCAGACTTTTGGGGGCTGCATATCAGACATCTTGCATATCAGATATTTATTTGACCATCATAACAGTAGCAAAATTATGCTTTTGAAGTAAAAACAAAATAATTATATGGTGGGGAAGTCACCACACTATGAGGAACTAGCTGTCTTAAAGGGTCACAACAATGAAGGCTGAGAACTGACATGCTAAATGGAGACTATATTGAAGGACTCCTACTACCATACCCATAAGTGGGTGCATCTCTTAACCTTCCTTAGAGAAGCTTTTTACTGAAGGTGAAAATTAACAAAGATACCCACAAATGGACAACATGCAGAGATTAAAAGGCAGACTATACAGTGCTCAGGCCTAAATGAGATATTTCTCTCAAAGAATATAAGAGCTGAGGTAGTAGGAGACTACAAGGAAATAGTATTTTCGAGACACAATAGGGTTGATTCAAATAGGAGCACATAATAATTGTGAATGTAAAACAAAGCTGCATTCACTCAAGCCAGACAAAATCCCAGCATGGACAGAAATTCAAATCTGAAGCTGGAGACTGATTGACAACTGATCGCAGTTTTCTTAATGATGTGACACCTGGAAAGTCAAACAATCCAGGGTAGGCTACACTCAAGAGTATTTGTACAACACAAATTGAACTCAGGGAGTTTAATAAGAGAGGCTTAGAGGATAGAGGAGAGAGAAAGAAAGAGAGAAAAGGTTTGTGTATGTGTACTTGTGTGTTGGGGGTGGGGGAGTGGAGATGTTGAGGGGAGATCTGGAGGAGCTGATGGAGGAATGAATATAATTAAAATATATTCTGTGAAAGCCCAATTATTAAAACATTGGTTTTTTTAATGTAATTGGATAGATAACTTTAGAATTATAAATAAAGTCCCAAAGGAAAGCTAAAATAGACTCATAAATAAACTTACAGCTAAAAAGTAAACGTTTATAAATATAATGTTATATAATTTATTCACATACAAGGAAGAAAAGAACACATAGCTGTTTAGAGAATGAAGACCAAGTCCAGAGAACCGGCAGCACATCTTGTAGTGTGTACATTACACAATTAATGATTTATTAGGCATACAAAAGGACATATGCACTGCACAGTCAAAATTACTTGATATTCACCAGTCCAGGCTCACAAGGTTATTGTAGTCAGAGAATAATGTGAACTACAAAGCTGCAGTGGACTCAGGAAGGAATCTGTAGAAGCAGTTAAAGGCAAATTTAAATTGGTATGGAAACTAAAAATTGGACATTTCAGAATGAATATTAACCAAAATAATAAAAGAAAATATTAAGAATGAGCAAAAGATTGAGACAAGAGAATGATAAATAAAGGCTAGTTAAAGTAAAAAAAATTACAATCACATGTCAATAAGATGAGTTATTTTTTCCTAGTTGCTTTATAAATCATATAACATGACATAAAGAAAATCTTTACTAGAAATATTTCATTAGTATAAAAATCTTACATGGTACGAAGGCATTACAGGAAACAAATCTGGCAGGATTGTGACTTTTTAAGTCATGAAATATTTCATTTAAAATAAAACAAAGAAATAAACAGATTAATGTGTGCATATCTGCATATCAATACATATTTGATCTTTTTGAAATATGAAAATTCTGTCAGATACTACAAAAAACAGAAATTTTGGAGAATGGGTAAATACCAAGTATGTTTTATTTATATTTATTGTTTGAATTTTTAGAGCAAAGAGAAGTACCTCAACAACCTGAAGTTAATACTGTAAGACCTGGGGTCTCACAGCTCAGGAGTTCAAGTTCGCGCCCTTCCCAGAAACTCCCCCAGACCAAGACTCGTGGCAAAATTGCACAATGGGGTCACCCCTGCTGGTCAGCAAAGAGTGGCACCAGGAGACAAAGGCCTTTAGGTTTTTAAAAGAAAAATTTTGGGAGATTTGAAGTTGCAGTTTTGGCAATTTAGGATTGGATGAGGAAGATATAAAGTAAGATAATTGGTTAGTCTTAGGTGCTCAAGCTTGGCCAGTCCTGCCAAGTGTGGATGCAGCTGCAATTTAAGGTGGGGGTGGTTAGCTCATCCTTGAAGATTAGGGGCTACAGACTTTTGGCTGGAGGTCAAAAGCTACTCAGGAGAAGTCTAGGTTCGTTGCTAAGAAACGCTATCTCAAAGACAAGGGTCTGGTCCTTCTTTTGCTGAGTGAAGGTCATTGCTTGCTTGCCTTTTTTTAATATCTGTCCTCACAGATAGGGTCACATTTCTTCACTCTCTGGAAAGGTACTAAGAGGCTTTAGCGTAACCTGAACCTAAAACTCAAAACTATAGGCTTTAGAAGATATATAGGTTACAAAGTTAGCCTAACCCTTTCAATGCCACATAAGGCTAACATTTACAAAATCAATAGCATATAGAACAGAAATGTGCATTAGTGGAATTAGTTATAGGCTCTTATTATTATTTAAGTGGTATAATGGTAAATCAGGTGTACTATGATCAATTAAAGATGCATATATATTCTCTAGAATAGTCAATACACAGTAATTCAAGGAATAGTATGTAATGCTACAATAGTAAATATTAAATAGTAAAATATGAAAGTTATTATTTTTAAATACTTAATTAATTTTTGCCAAAGACAGAGGACAAAATGGAAATTCTTGTGGGCTACTGCTTATCAAGTAGCAATATTGTCAGTAAGGCCGACAAAATCACACATACAAAAAATGTCACCAAGGGGAAATAAATTAAAATTGGTACGAAATAGGAGAAGAGGCTGTAGACAGAAGTTAATGGCAGAGTACTTTGCTAACATGTGCCAGACCATAGTTCAAATCCTTAATTCTGAAAAAAATACAGTAAAATAAAAAAAAATTGATTTTGTCAATCACCTACATACATATTTGTAATCCCAGCATTAAGGAAGTTGAGGCAGGAGGATTATGAGTTTGAACATATTCTATATAAAATGTCAAGGTCAGCAATGAATTTATAATTAGAGACTGACTCAAAAATCCCAAATAAATGAATAAAGAGCATCAGCTAGGGCTGGGGAAATTGTATAATCTAGCAGTATATAGTTGCAAGATGACAATTATATTATAAACCTGCTAGGTATTAATTAATTTTCATGTTTCCATTGTTTGTGTGTGTATTTAGTGGTTAAGTTATTAATATGAATCATGTGAGACACAATTATTATGGAAATTAATTATGGTAATCTTCATACATATTTATAGAATTACTGTCTACTCTTAGTTGTTAATACTAGTTATAAGGATTATCTGGGTGATTGCCCCAAACTGCTCCATTTCATGGGTAATCTAGCACACACAAAGGAGAATGATTACTTATCTAGCCAGTTTTCAATGAATCCTTCTGAAAACAAATTAGATCACATCACTCAGTGGTCTAAGGCCCACAATTTAATGACCCAAGTATGTAATGCCTTGCTTACATCCTAAATTTCTCACGATTTTTCTCACTCAGCTCAAAATATGTTTTGATTTACCTTCAGTCATTTCACTCAGATTATCTCAGTTTATCTACATTATCTAAATATAAGTAGCAGACCTCACCTTTTATTTTTTTCTCATAGAACATGCATTTATCATAATCCAGTCTTCATTCTTCATCATGACTCTGTCAGTAAATGTGGCTTAGACTATAGGACATCTGTGTTTTTCTGATTTCTACTTCCAAATACTCTTGACCAGCTAGATCTCTTCGTATTGAGCTGCATACAAAGACACAGAAAAATTAATTCTTTGTTACAGCTACCAGGAATGAATTAACATCTAGTTGAATCAAACATATACCTATTTCTGGAATTGAATTTCTAACTAGAAATAATTATGAGGAAGACCTGAACTAGCTTGCAGCACTGTTGACAGCAGAGACCTTCCCATCTGTATAACCTTCGAATTTCTCCTCGTGTCCCCTTGCTCTTCATCTCTTTCTCCTGTCTCTGTGCTCCTGGTTCAGTTAAGAAGGAGTACTGATTTTTCAAATCATATCTTTTTTTAACATTCTTACTTCTTACTAACATAAGAAGAAATCGCAGCATAGCATAGAATGTCTCCTCTATATTCTTCACTAGACTTAAGCCATAAGATGATAGGATAATTTTATTGAGTTAATGTTTGACTTCTTACCATTTAGCTCAGCATTCATGTTGTTTATGAATCGTTTTTTTACTGTAACAACAATATATCCAGAATGCCACTATAGCACTCTGAATTTATTATAATTGATATCAATGTTTGCCGTATCCTGGAATATAAATACCATTAGGAAAGAAGTTAATATGAACATTTCCATCTTCAGAGCATGTTTCTCTATTCTTCTCCCCTACAGCAATTATGGAGTAAACAAGGACGTTTATATTCACTTTTTAATCTTGAGTGATTGTAATGAAAAACTGGGGCAATGGGTAGAGAAAATTACAAGTGATAAGAACATGCTTGTATGTAAGTACAGAACACTGAGTTCTAAGTAAGTAACAGAAGGAAAAAGGGAATTTAAGAAGTAAAGACATTGAAAGTTTGGGAGTAGGGAGCTGTTAAGAAAAAGAGATGCTTTTATGTAGAGTGTACGTGAGAAGGTAGAATTAACATATGCAAAAGATATTTGACTCCCAGCAAAGATTTGTGTATTTATCTCTGTGTGTGTGCACACGTGTGTGTCTGTACATATTAAAAAAATATATTTTGCACATATTCTTTCTGTGTTTTGTCATTGTCTTCTCTCTCAAGGACCTTTCAGTACCTGATATTGTACTCTGTGATATTTAATCTTTAACTGGGGGTTACATGTATTCATTATGATGTTCATTTCCTTCCTTGGTCCACACTAAAACACATTAGCTTACCATCTTGAGGTTCCTGGTCTCAGTTGTTTTACAACACCTTTTAATTTTTCAGAGGATTAGCATGGCAAGACTCCCTTGGCAATTCCTGCATCTTAGTTGGCAGGTGGATAATGCTTCTCTGGAGTGGCATTTTCTAACACTGATGAAATTACTTCTAGCATATAAGCACCTGCTAGAAATCTGGAAGCATGATTTCAGCTGATGGGTTCTGTGATAAAAAGGGAAAAGGAAACAGAGAAGAGGGAAAAAGGAAGAAATGTATGAGAGGTATTGATTGCTGTCTTTCTAGCAATCGGTAAGGAAAACAACAAAGTATGTGGAGACAGAATCCTTCGTTCATGTTCTAATGTGCACTCCAGTGACCTTTGACCCTCTTGCTGGGACCCAGATTGTGAATGCTCCTGCACTTTCCAAGAGAGCCGCTTTGGACAGTTTCACCACATACACATTTGAAGGTGTTCATCATGCACCACTCTGTACAGTAAGACAATCTTAAGACAGCTAAATATGAAATTTGGTCAAAAATTGAAAAAAAATCATGAATTTCTTTTTATACATTCCATCATATGCTAAAGAAAATTGGTGCTGTTGAAAACTATGTGGGCCCTCAAAATATTTGTTTCAAATATTTCATCTTTATTCCCTAATATTTTATTTTATTTTTCATATTATATAAGTGTATATCTCTGTAAACAAACCATTTATTATGTCAAATATTTTAATAATTTGTTTCTTTTATTCTCTAGAGTTACATTTTAGCAGTAGCTTTGTACATGTCTAAATTTATATGAAGCTAATTCAAATGTTGGTCTGAATATCCTAAGAAACAACTGATTTACATTTTTATTGTCAGCCTTTTTTAAAGCCACCTTCTGTATTTGCCTTTTGTTCTGAGTATACAATTGACAGTTACTAATAAAGCAACAAATGAAATTAGTTGATGACGACAGGCCAAACAAATCAATATATTTTTGCTTTATTTTCAACCGTTTAAGTGGTAGTTTTAAAAGAGTGTATCTGACTTGGAATTGCATTTGATAATTTCTGCTTTACTAGTTCTGAATTGAGGCATAGGTTGTATGTGAAAGTGCATACAATAACTCAAATTTCAAAAAACTCAGTCTGGTGTTTTTTCAGGTTTTTTTTTCCTTTTTTTGAAAATAGATTCTTATAGTGTCCGTTTTCTCTACTTCTCCCAGTTTTTCACCCTCTCTCCTTTCCCTCTTTCTTTCCCTCCTCTTTATTTCTGTCTCTCATTAAAAAAAATTGAACAGGCTTCTAAGAGGGAACAACAATTAAAATATAATAAGATAAAGCAAAAAAAAAACCCATCATATTAAAGTTGGACAAAAAGAAAGAGTCCCAAGAACAGGCACGCAATAATTGGAGACAACACTTGTTCTCACCATCAGCAGTCTCATAAAAACACTAGGCTAATAGCTAACACATATATGCAGAGGACCTGGGTATAATAGTGTAGTCCTGTTCTTGCTGCTTCAGTCTTTGTAAGGTCATGTGTGCCTTGCTTACATTATTCAGAGGTCCTTGTTCTCCTGGCATCCTCCATCATTTATTTCCACCTCCTCTTTTGGAGGAGTTCCCTGAGCTCACAGGGAACTTGATGTAGACATCCTACCTTCTCTCTGTAATGTCTGGCTGCAGGTCTCTGCATTTGTTTCCTTCTGCTGCAGGAAGAAGCTTCTCCGATTCTGATAGAATGTGACTTACCTAGAAGTATATAGCAGAATATCATTAAAAGTCTTTATTTTACTTCATTTTGAAAGTAGTGTTCGGTTCCACACTAAATCTTTGGGCTGTTTCGTCTCTGGTTCTTAGTCACCAATGCTGTATTGGGTATGGGCTTCATCTCATGGAGTGGGCCTTAAGTCAAATCAAACAGGGGTTGTCTACTCCCACAAATTCTGTGCCAGCATTGTCCTGGAATTTTTTACAGGCAAGACAGAATGTAGGTCAAAGGTTTTTGTAGCTGGATTGGTGCTTTAATTTATCTTTTGGTAAATAGAAACTCTTTTGACAGAGTATTTTTCTGAACGAAAGACACTAGAACACAAGAATGAATGTTCCATGTAGGTACCAGGTTGACTTCTTCATGTTCTGAAATAAAATCATCACCCTGCTTCGGTCCACTGCAAATATTCTGAGTAATTTCTTCTTAAGTTTTACAAATATTAAATATGTCCCTTTCATGACAGTACTACCCACTAGGTATTAAATTATGTTTGAACACATATATTTACCTGTATAAGTATGATGATATATGTATGTACATATATACACAAAATAAGTATATTTGCATTTCTTCACTCATGGTCCAACTTGTGGAGATATTTTACTGCAGATTTTTTCTTAAAATATAAGCTAAATATTGTTAGTGTTCTATAGAATTAAAAATATAATGACCAAAATATCACATCATTATCATCCCACTTGCACTCCGATAGCCCACTAATGATCTGTTGCATGAAAATAAAAACTGAAGATAGTAGTGGGGTATGTGAGAACTGATGAAAGGTCTGACATAAGGTCAGACAAACTTCTGAGCACATGCCTGCTGATCAGTTCTCTAGACTTTGTGCTGAAGGGCTCCTATCAATTTTACAACTATCAATTTTGAGGTAAATTGGGTTGTAAATTTCATATCAGAAGGTTTCCCCTTTCATGGGTACACAGCAGTTTTAAGACCTGGCCACACTGACGTTTTCTGCATCTATAAGTTCTTACCATTTTTTACTAGATATTGAGAACAACTGAGCAACTGGAACATGTGTATCCCTATTCCAGCAGACCTTTACTTAGTATATGTGCAACTCAAATTCCTGAAATGTACATGTGCACAGGTTGTTACTGAAAAACGTCCTTAGTCATCTGGGAAATGCAAATGAAAACTACCCTGAGATTCCAATTTACAGCCATCAGAATTTGTAAGATCAAAATCTCAAGGGACTACACATGCTGGAGACTTTGTAGAGAAAGGGGAACCCTCTGCAATTGCTGGTGGGAATGTAAATTTGTACAACCACTTTGGAAAACAGTCTGGCACTTTCTCAGAAAAGTAGGAATAGTGCTTCCTCAAGATCCAGCTTTACCACTCCTGAGCATATATCTGAAAGATGTTCAACCACACAAGAAGGACATTTGCTCAACTATGTTTATAGCAGCCTTATTCATACTAGCCAGAATCTGGAAACAGCCCAGATGTCCCTCAACAGAGGAATGGATAAAGAAATTGTGGTATTTTTTTTGCCTTGAATTTTTTTTCCATTTTATTATTATTATTATTAAGTACACTTTATTCATTTTGTATCCCCCCATAAGCCCCTCCCTCCTCCCTTCCCGATTCCACCCTCCCTCCCCTTTCTGCATGCATGCCCCTCCCAAAGTCCACTGATGGGGAGGACTTCCTCTCCTTCTTTCTGATCTTAGACTATCAGTTCTCATCAGAAGTGGCTGCGCTGTCATCTACTGTGGCCTGGTAAGGCTGCTCCCCCCTCGGGGGAGGTGATCAAAGAGCAGGCCAATCAGATTATGTCAGAGGCAGTCCCTCTTCCCATTATTATGTAACCCACTTGGACACTGAACTGCCATGGGCTACATCTGTGCAGGGGTTCTAGGTTATCTCCATGAATAGTCCTTGGTTGGAGTATGAGTCTCTGTGAAGTTCCCTGTGTTCAAATTTTCTGGTTCTGTTGCTCTCCTTGTGGAGTTCCTGTCCTCTCCATCTCTTGCTATTTTCCACTTCTTACATAAAATTCCATTCACTCTGCCCGACAGTTGGCCATCAGGCTCAGCATCTGCTTTGATAGTCTGCAGGGCAGAAGCTTTCAGAGGCCCTCTGTGGTAGGTTCCTAGGTTGTTTCCTGTTTTCTTCTTCGTCTGATGTCCATCCTCTTTGCCTTTCAGGATGGGGATTGAGCGTTTTAGTTAGGGTCCTCTCTTTTGCTTGGTCCTCTTAGTTTGTTTAGATGTACCAATTTTAGAGGGTTTATCCTATGTTGTATGTTTATATGAGTGAGTATATACCATGTGTGTCTTTTTGCTTCTGGGACAACTCACTCAGGATAATCCTTTCCAGGTTCCACCATATACCTGAAAATTTCATGATTTCCTTATTTTTCATTGCTGAGTAATACTCCATTATATAGATGTACCACAATTTCTGCATCCATTCTTCAGTTGAGGGGCATCTGGGTTGTTTCCAGCTTCTGGCTATTACAAATAAAGCTGCTACAAACATGGTTGAGCAAATGTCCTTTTTGTGTACTTGAGCCCCTTTTGGATATATGCCTAGGAGTGGTATGGCTGGATCTTGAGGAAGTGCTATTCCTAGTTGTCTGAGAAAGCACCAGATTGATTTCCAGAGTGTTTGTACAAGTTTACATTCCCACCAGCAGTGGAGAAGGGTTCCCCTTTCTCCACAACCTCTCCAGCATGTGTTCTCACTTGAGTTTTTGATCTTGGCCATTCTGATGGTTGTAAGGTGAAATCTCAGGGTTGTTTTGATTTGCATTTCCCTAATGGCTAATGAGGTTGAGCATTTCTTTAAGTGCTTCTCTGCCATTTGATATTCCTCTACAGAGAATTCTCTGTTTAGCTCTGTTCCCCATTTTTTAAGTGGATTACTTGGTTTGCTGCTTTTCAGCTTCTTTAGTTCTTTATATATATATTGGCAATGGAATACTACTCAGCAATCAAAAACGAGAAAATCATGAAATTTTCATTTATTTTGGTGGTTGTTCTGCATTAAAAGAATTCACTTCTTTAAGTCAGGCTCCTTTGCATTTTTTTTTTTTTTTTACTAAATAGAGTAGGAAAAAAAATCATGTAAAAATATTTACAGAGAAATAACAAAATTAGTAACAGAAATATAAAATGTATTCTAAACCATATATTTAACAAAATTTCTAATAATAGACACTAAAAATCTTTTTAAAACTCACTCTAAGTCCTTGAAAAGCAATAATATTACAATGCAGAGGAGAGTCAAACTTATGAACAAATTCAGTGTGCCTTTATGTGTTTTGTGAAAGCTGTTAATCTTGAGGTATTTGGCATGCAGTGGAACTATTTTCTAAATATTTTATGGATTATCGTATCAAATTAAATACAGGCATACCTCTTTGACAAATTTCTATTACACAAAAGGTTTTCTATAAGTTTAGAAGTAAAACTACATGAGAAATGTAAATGAATTATCTAAAAATACAATCATAATAGTTTTGCAATATTTATCAAATTTAAAATGCAAGACCTTTTACTTCGTGTTAGTAAGAAAACTTGTTTAAACTCTTAATAAAATAAAAGATCTAATTAAAATTCAGATATAATGAGGACAATTCTAAGAGAAATAAAGAAGTTATCAATTTGAAACCTAAGCAGTAGTGGATGAATACAAGGACACAATTTTGTGAACATAATGGCGAAGTTGGACATATCAACTGATTGCTGTTTAGAGAGAATGCTCTAGTCCTGATCAGGTTCAAGTCTGTATGTACATATGTATATCCAAACACGAAGAGGGTAGGTGAGTACAAGTCCTACTCCTAGATAAGTAAATAATGGCCATTGGTACATAATATTTTTTACAAATAATACATTCTGATATGATTTACCTCCCCCTATTTCTCCCAGCTCCCCTCTACCTCTCTATCCACCCAAATCTGTCCCATCCAGCCGGAGTTCAACAGGATCCTAAGGAGGAGGGAAAAGAATGGGGTGGAGACAAGAGATACAAAGAATGAGAGCAAGTCTATAGTCTGATCTCGCTCTTGTTTATTTGAAAAATTTCACACAACTTTATAGGGAGAAGGCAAGAAGGGAAAATGTGTCAGCAATATAGTTAACAAAACATAACGGAGTGATTAATGATGATGCAGAACACAGCAAGAATGTTTACTAAAAGAGATACTACAGGAATGTCAGCTAAGATATCTCAAAATGTCTAGCCTGACACACAGATGTCTCATAGGTTCCGGAAACGTAAATCTCTCACCTACGACCTTGTTGCAGCTGTCTGTAACTTTCCACTAGCTCGCCTTGGCTCCGGGCACAAATCCACAACCTTTCTTTTTTTCTCCTTCTTATTTAGAAAACAGACTTCTAAAAACAAACAAACCAGAACAAGCTAAAACAAACATAAAACAAAAAAGATAAAGCACAAAGAACATCATCTAGAGATGCAGAAACATACATATTCCCACACACAGAAAAAAAAAAACAAAACATGAGAACAAAATCATAAACCATAATGTTTAAGCAAAAGACCTATAAGTTTCATTAATAGTGACAGGGGTTGGCTCTATTCCCATAGGGTGGGTTTCAAGTGGGGCCAGGCATTGGTTGGCTATTTCCATAAACTCTACTACATCTTTATCCCTGCTCATCTTGTAGGCAGGTTAGATTTTTGGTCAAAAGTTTTGTGAGTGCCATTTCTTCAGTTACAGCAGCTCTGCTGTCAACTTGACAGAGGAATTCCCCTTGTGGCTTGTTTTTCAAAGCACCTAGAACAAACCCTCAGCTTCTTACCTAGATCTCATAACTCAGTAAGGCTTGTGAATGGAAATAGTGCCCAAAAACATTCTGCTTTAAAAGGTAAATACAGGTGAGATAAAAAGAAAAAAAAAGTTTTGTGAGTGGGTTGGTGTCACCCTCCCTTCACTGCAAGCACTGCCTGGCTATTGGGGGGGGGGGGAGGCGGGCACTTCAGTCTCCATATCCCCTGATGGCGGGCGTGTCAGCTAGAGTCCTGGGAGAGAGCCAGCCTGTCACACTGCTATGAGACAGGAGTCAAGCTAACTGTCCTCTGAGAAGCTCCACCCAGCAGCCAATCAAAACAGATGCTGAGACCCACAGACAAACATCAGATGACAATCTGGGTATCAGATTACGGGGAGATTAGAGTGATCCAAAGGGGACAAAAACTCCACAAGAAGACCAACAGAGTCAACTAAACTAGACCCATGGGGCCTCACAGAGACTGAACCACCAACCTAAGTGCATGCATGGACTGGACCTAAGCCCCCTGCACTTATGGAGCTGATGGGTAGCTTAGTCTTCATGTGGGTTCCTTGGCACCCGGAGCAGAGGCTGTCACTAAAATGAGTGCAGTTGCCTGCTACTGGAAAACTTTTCCCCAGCTAGGCAGCCATGTCTGGCCTCAATGGAAGAGGATGGTTAGAGGATAGTTAGTGACATGAAGTGGCAAGGCTAGATTGTGTGTGTGTGTGTGTGTGTGTGTGTGTGTGTGTGTGTGTGTGTGTGTTGGAGGGGGTTCCCTTCTCTGAGAAGAAGGGAAAGAGAATCGGGGAAGGTGCGTGGGACTATTAAAAGAGGTGAGAGAGAGCTGCGATCTTTATGTAAAGTGAATAAATTAAAGGAAAAAAAAAGACCTGCATGCTTAAAAAAAAGTGTGGGCCGACACCGAATTATGAGACAACACAAAGCAAAACAAAACATCTTCAAAAAATACTGTTGAATCTGCCTCCTGTTGACCATCCACTGGTTTTAATGTATAGTCGCTGGTAGGTTGACCATGCTCCGCTTGAATGCTGTCCATCAAGGAATGGACAGAGCAATTATACAGTGATGGGATTTTTAGAGAGGAGAAAACAACCCGTTGTTGGTAAGGAAGGGATATTGATGGAGATGGAAGAGGAGAATGAATATAATCAAAACACAAATCATGAAAATTCCATAAAACCAATAAAAAAACTAATAAAATGATATTCAAATTAAAACACCCTCTGCCTAACCTAAAGAAGATACTTAGCATTAGAATCACCATAGAAATACAGCAAAGTAATTTCCTGTAACAAACTTCAGATTCCTTAATAAATAATTTGAGAACAAAAGCATTATGATAATTTACAACACACAATGCTGCCACCCACTTATGTCCTATTTCCTATAAACTATTACTTTTCTCAGTTTACTAACCATCCAAAATCATACACAACTATTACACAGAAGACTCCCTGAGGGGTAGGATTTCTCAGCTCTGACATCACATTAAATACCCTGATTGTCTTTGTATAAATATTAATGCCTGGAATCGGTTTCAAAATAGCTAAGTGTGAATTTTGATGAGTCCCAGGAATGGATGATTTTAAAAAACCTCGCAGATGATTCTTCTCTGCATTTGGGTTAGTGCTGCACTGAACTGGATGAAAGAAATTTGAAGACTAGTCTGAAAAAGATAGAAGTGGTAAGAATGGACTTCTCTGCTCTCTCCATCTTAGCTTCAGTGTTCATATCCCAGCTGTGAGTAGACTAAAACCTGTCCAAGAAATCCTTTCTACGATGTCACATGGAATTAAATATTTAGGAACATATACACTTACCCATTCCTATATGTTGAATATTTACTGGAAATCATTATCTACAGCATTATTTTCACCTAGAGGGTTCAGAGAAGGATAGACAAGGTTGCTCTACTCAGAGAACGCATTCTGCAAATAAAACTCAGCAAATTTTAAAGAACAGGAAAGTTACTTCTTCCTCCTCACAAATGTGGTAAGAAAGCAATAATCTTGGAACACACTTTATGAGTAAATTAGGAGACAACTTGCAATGTATATGAGCACACTTGGACTAGATAAGTGAGCTTTCCATTAACAAGAAATTAGAAGAGAGATCACTTTCTCCCTCTCAATTTCTTTTGTCATGTTCTTTGTTGTTGTTGTTGTTTTTATTTTTGTTTGTTTTTGAGACAAGGTTTCTCTGTGTAGTTTTTCTCTGCCTCTGCCTCTGCCTCTGCCTCTCTGAGTACTGGGATTAAAGGTGTGTGCCACCACACCCAGTGTTTTTGCCTTGTCTTGCACACCTGATTTCAGTTGACATTTTAGTGGTAAGAGAGAGTAGAAAGTCAACTCTTTGGTAGGCACGGTGGGAAGTAGCGTAACAGCTCAACATTTTCTTCTCATTTTTAGGATTTCTCTTCTTAAAAATCTATACAATATATTAAACTGAGAGTTATATGTCATTTGTCCCATAACTTGCTTTTGCAAGGATGTTTTATCATAGCAACAGAAAATGAAACTAAGACAATGTTCTAAGTATGCAACTATATTTTTAAGATGCATGCCTGGTGTTCAGTCATGGGTATGCTCATTTTCAGTATCAGATTTTCCCTATATTCCCAACAGTGTTTAAACTGGGATTATCTCAATATCCTTTCTATTCACAACCTTTCCAGCATTTTCTTCCAGCAATACTCGCTGATTGCTGTAATGGTTATACAATATGCTTCATTGTCATCTCAATGTTCAACTTATTTATTTTTATTTTTTTGGAAATTATAATACAATTACATCATTCCCCACTTTTCTTCCTCTCTCCAAACCATCTTATGCTCTTGCTCTCTTCCAAATTCCTGGCCTCTATTTTCACTAGCTATTGTTACATATATGTGTGTGTGTGTGTGTGTGTGTGTGTGTGTATGTATTTCCTAAATTAAAAAAAAATACAACCAGCTCACTCAATATAGTGTTATTTTGTATGTATGTTTTCAGAGCTAATGTGTGTGAGATAATCATTTGGTATGCTCTTCCCTAGCTGGGAAATAATGACTATTTCTCCAGTTCTCATCATTCCATATTTGCTTGTAGTCCTCTGTGCGTGTTTGTTACTTCACAAACTTCTGCCTGACTTCTTTGCCTTGTCTATCGCTATGTACTTCTTCAGCTGATGTTTGGGTATTTCTGTCAGTGAGAATTTAGTCTGTGTTCAGGATGTTTCCAGAGTTTTATTCACCTGTAATTTGCTTTTTTTTTTCAACTTTAGACAGTGTTTTTAGCTTACTTATATGTTTACATTATTGACATTTTTCTGAACTACACTTTTTATTATTACATAACAGTTGTCTTTAGGGTGGTGCTTTTTTAAAATGTATTATCACATAACACATGTCATATTATTTCATTTGATTCTATTAAATGCCTTGGTTTGTTGTGTCCTATAATGAGCATTTCCCTTACTCTCTCATTTAAGAACCCTGTATCCATACTCAAATCATAAAAAAATCTTCATAGTTTTATTAAATTTGCAAATTTCTAGAATATTTTAAGGTGTTATTTATTATGACTCACAGTGGAAGTCATTTACATCTTTTGGTGAGGAAGAACTAATCATTTGATAAATATTCCATTCTTGAGGTAAATCTCTTTTTTTCACCAATTTTCCTCAAACTTTGATTTTCAGATATTTTATCTATAATCAAAACCCTGTTTGCATGCTATTTTGTTTGCAACTTAAAATTCCTCACACAGATGCTCTTGGCTCTGAAATCTGCCCTTTTATTCTTTTCTTAACATTAATGACTGGCATTCATTATTAGTTTTGAAATGGTATAAACTGAGGAAATAAAGGTACTTATTCTAGTTATAAATATGCTATGATGGTACATAAATAAGTAGAGAAAATGTCTTCTTTTCAAATTATCACTATTTGCAGATGATATGATAGTATACGTGAGTGACCGCAAAAACTCTACCAGGGAACTCCTACAGCTGATAAACACCTTCAGCAAAGTGGCCGGATACAAAATTAACTCAAAAAAATCAGTAGACCTCCTGTATACAAAACACAAAAGGGCTGAGAAAGAAATTAGGGAAACAACACCCTTCACAATAGCCACAAATGACATAAGGTACCTCAGAGTAACCCTAACCAAGGAAGTCAAAGACTTGTATAAAAAAAATTTCAACTCTCTGAAGAAAGAATTAGAGGAAGATATGAGAAGATGGAAAGATCTCCCATGCTCATGGCTTGGCAGGATTAACATAGTAAAAATGGCCATCTTACCAAAAGCAATCTACAGATTCAATGCAATTCCCATCAAATTACCAACACAATTCATTACAGACCTGGAAAGAAAAATTCTCAACTTCATATGGAATAATAAGAAACCCAGAATTACTAAAACAATCCTCTACAATGAAAGATCTTCTGGAGGTATCTCCATCCCTGATCTTAAGTTGTACTATAGAGCAACAGTTTTAAAAACTGCATGGTACTGGCATAGAAACAGAATGGTGGACCAATGGAACCAAACAGAGGACCCAGAAATAAACCGACACACTTATGGACACCTGATCTTTGACAAAGACGCCAAAACCATACAATGGAAAAAAGATAGCATCTTCAACATATGGTGCTGGTCCAACTGGATGGCTACATGTAGAAAAATAAAAATAGATCCATACTTATCACCCTGCACAAAACTCAAGTCCAAGTGGATCAAAGACCTCAACATAAAACCAGACACATTAAATCGGCTAGAAAAAAAAGTGGGGAATACCCTAGAACTCATTGGCACAGGAGACAACTTCCTGAACAGAACACCAACAGCACAGGCTCTAAGAGCAACAATCAATAAATGGGACCTCATGAAACTGAAAAGCTTCTGCAAAGCAAATCAGACTGTCATCAAAACAAAGAGACTGCCTACAGATTGGGAAAGAATCTTCACCAACCCTTTATCTGACAGAGGACTCATATCCAGTATATATAAAGAACTAAAGAAGCTGAAAAGCAGCAAACCAAGTAATCCACTTAAAAAAAATGGGAACAGAGCTAAACAGAGAATTCTCTGTAGAGGAATATCAAATGGCAGAGAAGCACTTAAAGAAATGCTCAACCTCATTAGCCATTAGGGAAATGCAAATCAAAACAACCCTGAGATTTCACCTTACAACCATCAGAATGGCCAAGATGAAAAACTCAAGTGACAACACATGCTGGAGAGGTTGTGGAGAAAGGGGAACCTTCTCCACTGCTGGTGAGAATGTAAATTTGTAGAAACACTCTGGAAATCAATCTGGTGCTTTCTCAGACAACTAAGAATAGTGCTTCCCCAAGGTCCAGCCATACCACTCCTAGGCATATATCCAAAAGAGGCTCAAGTACACAAAAAGGACATTTGCTCAACCATGTTTGTAGCAGCTTTATTTGTAATAGCCAGAAGCTGGAAACAACCCAGATGCCCCTCAACTGAAGAATGGATGCAGAAAATGTGGTACATCTATACAATGGAATATTACTCAGCAATGAAAAATAAGGAAATCATGAAATTTGCAGGTAAATGGTGGGAACTGGAAAGGATCATCTTGAGTGAGTTGTCCCAGAAGCAAAAAGACATGCGGTATATACTCACTCATATAGACAAACAACATAGGACAAACCCACTAAAATCTGTGCATCTAAAGAAACTAAGTAACAGAGAGGACCCTTACTAAAAAGGTCAATCCCCATCCTGAAAGGCAAAGAGGATGGACATCAGAAGAAGAAGAAAACAGGAAAGAACCTAGGAACCTTCTACAGAGGGCCTCTGAAAGCCAGAAGAAGAAAACAGGAAACAAACTAGGAACCTACCACAGAAGGCCTCTGAAAGCCTCTGCCATGCAGACTATCAAAGCAGATGCTGAGCCTGATGGCCAACTGTTGGGCAGAGTGAATGGAATTTTATGTAAGAAGTGGGAAATAGTAAGAGCTGGAGAGGACAGGGTCTCCACAAGGAGAGCAACAGAACAAGAAAATTTGAACACAGGGAACTTCCCAGAGACTCATACTCCAACCAAGGACTATTCATGGAGATAACCTAGAACCCCTGCACAGATGTAGCCCATGGCAGTTCAGTGTCCAAGTGGGTTACATAGTAATGGGAAGAGGGACTGCCTCTGACATAATCTGATTGGCCTGCTCTTTGATCACCTCCCCCTGAGGGGGGGAGCAGCCTTACTATGCCACAGTAGAGGACAATGCAGCCACTTTTGGTGAGAACTGATAGACTAAGATCAGAGAGGAGAGGATAACCTCCCCTATCAGTGGACTTGGGGGCATGCATGCAGAAAGGTGAGGAAGGGTGGGATCGGGAGGGGAGGAGGGAGGGGCTTATGGGGGGATACAAAATGAATAAAGTGTAATTAATAATAAATTAAACAAAAAATAAAAGAAAATGTCTTCTTTAGTGAATGAGTAAAAATACAGTGGAAAGTTCTTCAGTTTCACCATTGCTCCTTCAACTGTTTAGAAATTCATTGGGAAGCACAGACCTTGGACAAGTTTTTGTTTTGTTTTTTGTTTTTATTGTTTTTTTTTTTTTTTTTACCCATGTGACTTACTTTTTTGCAAGTTCTTTATAATTAGGTTTTAATTATTTTTTTAATGATAAGGATTTGCCTTCTTTTACCTTTATGTTTTTAAACTTTTCTATTCTCAAAAAATATTCTTCTTAATTTGTTTAATAATTATTTCAAAACATTAGACAAAATTTTAAAACTCAGATAAGTTAAAGCAGTAACAATTTTCTGGAATTTTCTAGTTATTTTGGTAGAAACTACACATTAGTATTTTATAAATCTGAATATGTGCTTGTATATGCCTATGACCCACCAATTCTCATTCTGGTTATAATTTCCTAAATTTCTTTCCATATATTTGCTAAAAAATACTCTCCAGTGTTTTTCATAAGAAATCATAGTAATCTTTAAAGAATAGCAGTCACCTAAATTTACACTCCTGAATAAGTGTATTTTTTAGATATGCCAATATGGTAGGTAAGAAAGCAATATGATAAACAATATCTGTAGTCAGTGGCATGTAATAAATCACAAAAAAAAACCACAAACAGTTAAGTAAAATAAGTTCTCACATCAGAAATACAACTCTTACTCCAACTGAACAACGTTTAAAAATAGCAGCAGTCATGCCAGGCATGTGTCTCAGTGGGAGATCACAAAACTATCCTGCAGAATTCCCTAGGTACTTTCAAACCTAAAACACAAGCAAAATCCATGCACATGCCTGTAGCTTGCATCTAGAAAAGCCTCTGTTTGTGATAAAGGCATGACCCTCAGAGCTGTGCTAAAGAAGATTTTGGAAGTGGTAGTCAGTGAGACATCCTTAGATAATAGGACTCAAGGACTTCATGAGTTCATGGGCCCTCAGGTCTATTCACTTCCTCATGTATTCTAGCTTTTGATGGCGTCAGTGTTGTTTCATTACACACACACACCCCTTCAATGTGTCACTTTATTTTATTTTTATTTTTTGTGAACAAAGGATTTATTTGTGATTAGCATCAAACAAGGTATTATTGAAAGAAATATAAGGAACATAATATGTGGTACAAGAAAGGATGGTAATTTGAAGCTTTTAAACTGATTTAAACAATAAATAAGAGTTTTAGCATAAATATTATTGGTGAAGACTAAGAATAAGCTATAGAATTAAAATTGTTGATTGGTAGGATATAAGTCTAGGAGAAATTTAACTATTTCTCTACTAGTTCTGAGCCCCACAGAGATTTATCTGAATTTCACTTGTATTTTTACTTTTATTTAAATGTTGTTGAACTGAATGAATAGAGATGCATCTTTTATTGTGTTAAGAAACACTTTTTTTTCCCTCAACAGATACATTACCTCACAATTTGAAATATATTCCTTTAACAAATATAAAATTCCACTTGCCAACAAAAAATAAGAAGTAGCTGCTCTGGCCTGCTCTTTGATCACCACCCCCTGAGGGTCGAGCAGCCTTACCAGGTCATAGAGGAAGACAGTGCAGCCACTCTTGATGAGACCTGATAGACTATGATCAGAAGGAAGGAGAAGAAGACCTCCCCTATCAGTGAACTGGGGGAGGGGCATATGTGAAGAACGCGGGGGGATGGCTCAGGAGAGAGGGAAGGAGCTACAGGGGGGATACAAAGTGAATAAAGTAATTAATAAAAATTTTTAAAAAAAGAAGTAGCTAGTGAGTTAAATTGTATTTCAAAATGGAGTTCTACAGACTTCTGGAGTCAGAGACTTTTTGCTGAAATGCTGTGGGATCGTTTTCATAACCAGATAATAAGAATAAAGGTACAGACTTCCTGACTTGAAAGAACCTATGAGGATTCGTAGGAGGGATCCACAAAGAAAATAATAAGAGAAATAATAATTATAATAAATCAGAGTGAAAGCCTTAGAGAACTAAAATAGAATAAACCTATTTATTCTAAAAAATTCTTAAAAAAAATTGAAAACCCTATACATATATGCAATGTGTCTCGGTTCTGTACAGCATTCACGCCCCAACCACTTCTTCCAGCATGTTCCCCAGCCACGACTTCCTACAAACGCCATGCATTATTTTTCTTCATTTTAAAAAGATGTAATAGCATCACCACTCTCTTCCCTTTCCTTCCTCCATACCCTCTGACATAACTCTCTTTAAAATTTGTTTTCTTTTTTTTTCATTCATTTTTGTTACATTTCTAACTATTAACTATTCAGTCTATACATGTATCTATTTTTTTACATCTAATTGTTTTAATATGACAATTGTGCCCAGGTAGTGCTGTTTATATGTGCATGGATGTTCCACTAGGTCATGGGAAAACTGACAGTGAACAGCCCCCAAAGAGAAGTGACTTGGAATGTATCACTTTAAGTAATCTGAATGCTACAGACAGAAACAACCAATCATCTCTGGTAACTTCAAATCAGTGAACCTTTTATTTCATAAATTAACTCAAATATGATTTTATTCGTAATGGAAAGTGTTTCATCTTTAAGAAGGAAACATACTTGTAAATCTGCTTGTGTTTTTATGCAAAGTCCCTTAAATCACGTGCAGAAAACCCTAGTAATAGTGGCTGCCTGTGATGAGTGTAAGCATCTGAATTGGGGACAGGGTGATAGTGACATTAGCATAGGCCCTTCCTGTTATATTTAAGTACAGATGAACATACTTTGCACTGAGAATGCAGGATAGTACCTCCATCTGTCCTCACAGGGCCAATTAGCAGTAAGCAGACCCGATTCCTTTCATCTTTCTATGTGTGCACTATTCCCGCAGGACAGCCAGGCAGCTCTGGATGGAATGGCAATTTTCTTTAGATATAAAGGCTGGTGTGAAGCCTTTACAACATTAAACACTGCGTCTGGTAGTCACATTGGTTGAAAATGGTGGAAAAATTCCCCATAAAGAAATATTTTACATTATTGTTAGTAGAAAATATATTTGTTAGATTTTTAAAACCTGGAATGTATTGTTAGTGCACTAGTATCTTACATTCAGTTGACCTGGCTTCCACATTCTCCTCTTCACATACAAGTTGATTTGGGGGTACTGATAGTCTCTTGTTTGTGAATGATAATGATATGTATAAACAGACAAACCGGAAGCTATGAGAAATGTTGAGGGCTGTTAAGGAAATGTTACAATTTTCAAGACAGCTTAGGTTAGCCCAGTTTAGAACTCCAAATGTGCAGATCAGATTCTTTCATCCTAATAACTAGGAGAATTGTCATAATCAATTAATGGTAGTATTCATAGTTAACATCAGCCATCTGTAAATGAAACAGAAACCCAGAAGTAATCCTTTAGTAAGGAATTATTCACATTAACTTTTCAATGCTTGTACATGGCAATAGTCAAATAGCTATGCTTTGTCTAGCCTTACCATTTTAAACAGTCGACTCTTCATCTTTTATACCAACAATTTTATTAAATAAATGACCTCAGACCTTTCTCCAAGTTCCCGATATCAGCTAGTTGAGTTGGAACTTACAATGTTTGCCCTTCTAGGAACAGAGGGTATTACTGACCTCCAGCTCTCTTTAGCTGCCCTGAATAATTTCTCTGTGAGATTTTTGTTGCCATAGCAGTGTGCTGAGCCTAAGCTCACTCTTCATTAAAAACAAATCACAGCACAACAACAAAGACAAAGCTTTTCTCTGGTAGTATTTTTCTGCAAACTCCCAGTGGCTCTGTGCAACACTGGCTGTGACCTGGACCGGTTGGTCCTCCTCAAACAATACAGAAGGGCTTCCTCTTTCTGTGTGAGTGTCTACTCCAAAGGCTGGCTTTGTTTAGAACCTCTCCCACAATGCACTGTCCCAGGCAATCTTCAAAGCAGCACAGATGCTGTTGTCACTCACATTTTAAAGATGAAAAATTGGAGTTACAGGAAAATATGCCTGTATCAACATCACAAGCTAATGCGAGTCTAGTGCTGTCCTGGGGTTCATTAGTTGATTATTTTGATAAGTTTATAAATCACATACTTATTTTTGTTTCCAGTGTTGATATTCATCTTTTTACCTGGTCAGTAGATGAGAGATTTAACTGATAGGGAAATGCTAAGGTTTAAAACATGTAGAATAGTTATTCTATGACTAGATTTTATGCTTGTGATTTGAAATACACATTTTGAGAGAATACTGGGAAAGGATTCCAAGGCTTTATAATGCTAGGCATGTAGTCTGCCATGGAGCTGCCTGGAGCCACTAAGTATAATTTTTTGTATGTAGACTATAAAAAAGACCATCATGGGTTTTCTAGTACATTTTCCATGTATCCAGAACTTCAGAGGAAGTACATTTTCCTTCTCTTTCTGGGATTTTCATAATCCTTTATCTTTTTTATTGTGGGTTCTTAGTAATTTGTTCCCAAACTGTAGGTTATAGTATTCATGGCTGTGTCCTTGAGATTCTCTCAGGCTATGATGTTCAGCAATTCACCCTTAAAATAAGGCAAAGCTGACCCTGGATTCCCTATATTAAATTTTCATGAACAACTCTCATCTATACAGTTTCCATGGTCCCATCATTGAAATGTAGGCTTCTTTGTCATAAAAGGCCCACAGAGGTTTATATTTTCATGAGTTCGTGTACTTTTTTTTTAAAATAAATATTATTCTAAATTCTTGAGTCAATAACTTTTGGTAGTAGTAAACAGAATTAGGCTAAATACTGAGGAAATTTTACACCCTCTTGCTTTAGACTAATCACTGGTTTTATAGGCCAATGAAAATAAGAAGTTTAATCATGGGAAGATAGCATAGCTATGAAAAGATTCAACTGATTATTGAAAATGCTGCACTTATAGATGCTATTTCATTTTCTTATCAGAAATATTAAAATATCTTTATCTACTGTGCGATATTAAGCAATTTAGAAAATACTATATTTTCATCAGAAACCTCAGCATAACTACTACTTTCTAAAACATTAGGCTTTACATTCAAATTATTTGCTACCTCAGAAAATTTAGCTTTGTGTCTTTGAAATCACTTTCAGTAAAGTTGACAGAAAATGGTCAATCACGTAAGGCATGATGTAGTGTCCTCTCTAGGCACAGAGATTATCAGGTGCCTAGCAATTCAGCCAGAGTTAATTTTTGGCATCAACTCAAATTGCCATCAATTTACTGATGTATCCTAGTAACTTTTTTGGACTTTTAATCCAAATACAGTATAAAATAGGAGCAGCCTTTTTTCTTAGAAACAGCCTGGGTTATTTGGGGATTTCCTTCGTATACCCTTCTCCAACAACTCAATGGAATGCAACTCAGACCCCTCAGTTTTCAATTAAATAATATAATAATACACCTGTGGATGCCTGATAAAACAGAGTCAGATGAAAGGGGAGGAGGTCCTCTCCAATCAGTGGACTTGGAAAGGGGCAGGGAAGAGATGAAGGAGGAAAGGTGGGATTGGGAGGGAATGAGAGAGCGGGATACAGCTGGGATACAGAGTTAATAAAATGTAACTAATAATAAAATAAATAAATAAAAAGAAAGAAAAAAATAATATATATAAATAAATAAATGGGTTGATAAAATACAAGCACAATAAAAGTGTGTTGAGGAGATGCCTCCATCTTTTAAATGTCTGTCATACAAGCATGAGGTCCTGAGATAAAAGTCCCAGAACCTGTATAAGAAGATAAGACACAGAAGAAGATGCTTATAAAACCCAATGAGAGGAAAGATGAAGAAAAGCAGAGCCCTGGAGCTCACTGGCCAGGCACTCTTGATGAACTGGTCAACTCCAGGCTTAGTGAGGGATTTTGCCCCAAAAGTTAAAGTCAAAGTAAAACAAAACAAACAAACAAAAACAAGAGTAATCTTTGCCCTATACCCACATTCTCCCTCGCTTGCTTATCCTTTCCCACAAGAGCACACATTTTCAGGTGTGCATGCATATTCACGCACAGACACACTCACATGTTCACACACATTCACACACATACATACACCACACACACACACACTATGCATTCACACATATTCATATTCACACACACACTACACACAGGCTCACACACAAACAAACACACATTTATACATTCACACACATGCCTACAGGCTCATACACATTCACACAGGTTCACATAGTAACATTCACATAACCCTTACACATTCACACAAACATCCACACACACATATGCACGTGCACACACCATACCCAAGCAAACGAGAAATCAGGGTGTTTTGAGACACTGTTTAACTATGCAGTTAAACCTAAGCAAAGGACTCATGTCATCTGATTTCAACCAGACATGGGATATGATGAGGGACAGGAGCAGTAAAATCACAATTGTTAGGACATGTTGAAAACTCCTAGTGATGACTCAGAATAAGCTTCACGCTCAATCTTACATGAGGTTGAAAGATTTACCGTACTTGCTTATACAGTAGGATTTAGAGTCAATCCATCATTTTGAAAATGAGTCCTATGACTTCAGAAAAATATACACTGGCTCTGCCCATTAATTCATGTTTCTAGAATACAAACATCTTTTCCCTCTTCACATTACAGCACAGATTGCTTATTTTATTTAATTTGAATCAGGGTTTTGATTTTTGTTTGTTTGTTTTGTTTTGTTTTGTTTTTCAGTAAATTTGTCTTGAAGAAATGTAAATTCCACTTCATTTAGATGTGTCTTTTGTAACTTCTTCAGGATTTTTTTTTTTTTTTGGTTTAATGGTTGCATTTGTTGAAACATATCTAGCGGTATGAACATGTGTGAAGGGGTTTTTAATACTCCATGATCATTACCAGATAGCAAAAGGAAGCAAATATAATTAGTCTCTCTCTTAAAACAACAGCAGAAGACACTCCAGATGTGTTAAAGATGAACCCAATGAGAGAGAAACTTATTCTGTGACTTGAAAAACTAAGCTCATATGTATTGAAATTGCCTTAAGAGATAGTAACAAAAGACAATTTGGTACATATGACTGCATACTGCTTCTGACAGGAACTGATTGGCCTGCTCTTTGATCACCTCCTCCTAAGGGGGGAGCAGCCTTACCAGGCCACAGAAGAAAACAATGCAGCCACTCCTGATGAGACCTAACAGACTAGAATCAGAAGGAAGAAAAAGAAATCCACCCCTACCAGTGGACTTGGGGAGGGGCGTGTATGGAGAAGGGGGAGGAAGGGAGGGATTGGAAAGGGAGGAGGGAGGGAACTAGAAGGGGGATACAAAGTAAATAAAGTGTAATTAAAAATAAAATTAAATTAAAAATAATAAAAAAGTTAGCTGAGTTTCTGATACTGAAACCTGCCATAGAGTAATACCAAATAGTACCAAATACTAAATTTGAGTGCATGACTAGAATCCAGTGCAATGGCCTTGGTAGATGCCTGTACCTGAGATCCTGTGTATTCCACAAAGCATTAACTTCCCACTATCTAAACCGATTTAAAATAGTCTACTAAGAAAGCTTTTTAATTATACGTTTACTAATATAGAAATCAAAGCAATACCATATCTGAAATACAAATGTTTGACACAATCAGTTGTGTTTTATAGGCAAACCTAAACTATAGAGCAAGGTGAAACAAGTTTGAACTGTAGACTTATCTCAACAATCAAGCAAACTAAGGTAGCATAATGAACAGTAAACGGAAATGGCAAACAAGGAGTACATTTTCAAATCAGGACACTTTAATAATATGCAAAATCTGTCAGTAGACAGATTTAAAAATAAGTTAAGACGAGATGACATCAACATCAAAAGACAAAATCTTAGGCTCAAACAGAAATTTAAAAAAATGTACAAGAAATGTGGACAAACTCTGGAAATATTCACTAATTTTAGATAATAAATTTAAAGTCAAGCCAAATACTCATGCTTTTCTCTCAATCTATCATATTGAAATATGTAGAAGAGAGTTTAAAAAAAAACTTTTGGTAGTTATGAGGCATTGAGCATATACTACTGATGGAGATAAAATGGATAAAAGATTCCTTGAAGTATTAAAATGTCATTTAAAACCCAGTGCAAAGAATGCAAACATTTCTAACAATACATCACAGAAACAAAATTTGCATATTTATAGGTATGAATGTTATCTGAAAGCCAAATTTAAAATAGGAAACAGAAGAAAAAGCCATTACTCTTCTTCACATAGAAACTTATACATGAAGACATTAGATAGAACTTTTGATCTTTTCTTTTGCCCAAATCTATTCAACTTTTTCATCAAAAACAATTGTCTGATAACACAAAATTTTGATCTATGAATTTACAAAGAAGAAAATTATTTTTAGTGAATATCAGCCAGTATGAACAATATTTTTTTATTCCAAGGCTATAAAAGTTCTTTATTATTTGGGTGCATGACTAGAATTCAGTACAATGGCCTTGGAAGATTTCTGTACCTGAGAACCTGTGTATTCCACAAAGCATTAGCTTCCCACTTTCTAATTTGCTTTCAAATATTCTACTAGCAAAGCCTTTTAGTTATACTTTTATTAATATAGAAATCAAAGAATTTTATTTGATATAAAACAATGTATAAAATACAAAGATAATTGTAGAACAGGAAACTATTTCTTTGGCTACTGAAGTGCTGAATTTTCCTAATGCATTGCTGGGAACGTTGAAGTCGTCCCAGAGTTGAATTTGATCTCAAAAGCCTTAATAGTGATTTAAATGTCTGTGTAACACCTTGAGGTATTTTTAAGCTAGATATGAACTATGAAGTTCTTACTGTGAAATCACCATTGCTTTTCATTGTTCCTCAGGCACACACACACACACACACACACACACACACACACTTGCAGGAAGAAAAGTTTAGTTCTGATTTATAGCACTGTGACCACCTCTTGTTTTAGGATGATTATGATGAGCCCAGGACCAACTAGCACAAAAACAGAAGGAAACTGTAAAAGAACAAGTGCTGTGACCCATCCACTTTCTCTTGCCTTATGGATTCAAAGTGTGTCAGAGCAACAGGGAATGCATTGAAAATGTTGTAATTAAATGGTAGCAACACAATTTACAATTAGGCTGAGATTTTGCTGTTAGATTTTTTTTTATTTTTATATATTTAGTTTAACAAAAAAAAATCAGTGAAAAATAAGAACTTTTCAACGAAAGAATGGATGGACATGGAAATGTTGTTTATTGATATTAAATACAAAATGATCAAAGGTGAACAAACTTTGAATTAATGTAAGATTTATTACTGAGAAGGAAAACAATAGGTGTCTTGAAATTCATTTAACTGTTCTATTCAGTTATTAGCTAATTTCATTTTATATTTCATGTGAAATCTTTGCTTTTCATGATAATATATTTTATTAGATGGCATAGAGTCACACACATCATTAAGACATAATTCTGTGTGTGTGTGTGTGTGCAAATATTGTGGAAGTTGCATCTGTGTGAATTGTGTCATGTTAGAAAACAAAACTAGGTATCACAGCAGCAGAGATGAAAGACTTACTTAGCTTTACCTTTCTCCAATTGTTTGTTCCTGCTTAGCATATGGAAAGAATACTTAGAAGCTTATTTTTTGTTCTTCATCCAGTGTGGTCTGGGAATCTACATTTCTTTAAGTTCCTGCCTGATGTAGTATATGGGTGCTGATTTGGTACTGTACTCTGATAACTAATAATTGAGTCTGTATGATTAAATCTCTGAATATATGGCACAGCATTTATTATATAATGCAACCACATCCAACATTTCTGTAAAAAAAAAAACTGTCTTAAAACTCGGTAACTTTTAATCTTTTATGTTTTTTCTTTCCTTTTTTTCACTTTTATAGGTATTAAAGGAGATTACATTTCAACACCGTTTTCAGAGAGTTCATAAAAATCATTCCAATTTTCTTGCTTTCCCTCTGTTTACCCAAAAGCTTAGGGAAATTCATTCAAATTGGTAGATCCGTTTTATATTCCTACAAGTTTTAATCAGCTCCCGAAATAGTAGAACTGTCATTGGAAAAGAACAATTTTTTTTTACTAAGTTGATTTAAGTGAAAAAGCAAATGGATGTAATGTAAATAAAGCTGTAGAGAGCCTAGGAAGCCCTAGCCAAGGTGTAAAGAGTAGGCGAAGTCCTGAGTGAATGCGTATTGTTGACATTGGTAGACATGTCAAGGACCAAGAACATAAACCCACAGGAATAACGAAGTCTTTTACTGGGGTGAGGCTTAGAAGGATAACAAAGTCTTCATCTGGTTCAAGTAAGAATGCTGACTGTGTGTATTATGTGAGTTTTGAGAAGTTATTGACCATGTATGCAAAGATTAACAGCTTCAGCTTTCTCCTCCCTGGTGTTTGCACCCTGAGATTGCTTTTCTGTTGAGAACACCAATGAAGACTAGCTAAATCCTCTTTCTCTGCTGTACATAATAGTATCTGATGTTCCTCATTGTTGCTTTGTCATTGTAGCTCCAGTAAAGTGCAAAAAGCTCCATCAGACCCCAGCTGTTCTGTGTGTGTGCCTTTTTGAGTGTCCTTTCCTCATCCTCCCATCAATGAAATCAAATAAGAGTGGGAAATTTGAAAATGTAACTTTTAAAATACTTAAACCACATCATATAATTATGTTAATTATAGTTATATTAATTTTATTATATATAACTATAATATTATAATTAATATTATTTATGTGAATATTTATTATAGTTACATACTATATAGCATATTATAAATTTATTTAAAAGAAAGTGCTAGCATAGGAACCTTGTTGAAGTTTGGCACAGATTCTCCCCCCTATTTCTCAGGTTTGCAGTAAATGTACCACAGTGCTGTTCTATTGCTGTGAAGAGACACGATGCACACAGCAACTCTCATAAAATAAAACATTTAGTTGGAGCTTGATACGGTTTCAGAGTTTAGTCCACGGTCATCATGGCGGGGAACGTTGTAGCACTCTGACAAATGTTGTTGAAGAGCTGAGCTTCTACATCTGAATCCACAGAGCATAGGCAGAGAGAGCCACTGAGCCTGCCCTGGGCTTTTGCTAGCTCAAAGGCACCGCAGTGACACATGTCCTCCCACAAATGCTGCTGCTCTCTAAGAATTTACACATACGAACCTTTAGGGACCATTCTTATTCACTGCCTCAGTCTGCTAATCCCCAAACTTAATTTGAACTCTACATTTTCAAATAAGCAGCATAGATAAAGTGGTGGATTTCTTCAGTTTGGTAGATTAAACAATTCATCCATTCACTCATCTAATGAAATAGTGTGTGTGTGTTATATGCAGCAGATAACATAGCTATATTCTGAAGTTAATTTTATAGCTTTGATGGAAAAAGTGACAAAGACAAAGTTGGAACAGGAAGGATGACACTATCTGTGCTCAGTAGTGACCACTTAGTTCTACCTCAGTTTTCCCATATCCTGTAAACTTCACAGCTCCTGTTACTTTCCACCACGGTATATAATCTATGTTTCATCGGCCGAGTAGAATTTGTTGACAGAATGAGCATCTGTGGTTCAAAGACTCCATTTAATAACTTTTAGACCTCAAAGACTGGAGAGAGGATGGCTCATTTGTTCCTGCCTAAAACAAAATGTCAGGGCAACAAAAAGAATTAAGGGTAAGACAGAGTTAAAGTGGTAAAAATACAGGGACAGAGACAGCATTCTTCCTGATTTTTGCTCTTCAAGTCTATGAGTTGCTAGGAGAAACTGCTGGAATTTAATACTGTGTCTCCAGATGGCAAGACTGTTGACTGCCTAAGTGCAAAACCCGAAATATTTATGTTTGTGTTACGTCTCAATTCCTCAATTACTGTTTTATGAATTTCTGTATTTTTTTAAAATTCAGATACACTGTATTTCATGTTCCCTCATGCTTTAGTATCACATTTTCTTTCTTCTTGTAGTAATGTCTTCCCTAAATAGAATCCAGAAATTTAAGGCCTGGTTTGTCCGTTTTGAGCTTTTGCCTTTGTCTGTTTCATTTACTTTTTTTTAACAGCGCTTCTCTCTGATTGAGTAAAATGCAAATTTTATTTTTTTCTACAGCCTACACATAATATAGTTAATATTTTAATGAGCATGTGTATCCTTAGTTCATGAAATACATACTTAATTTTGATTTCTCTATTCATCCTCACAAAAGCTAGTATTTTAGAATAGGACAATGCCTAATAATTTTATCTCATTTCATATGTAAAATGTTTTGTTTAGTGTTTCTGCATTTCCTGAATTGTAATGATTCACAATTTTATATAATTTTTTAGCCAAGGAATCATTACATTCTGACCATTTTCAAATAATTATTACTGTTGGGTTCATTTTGTTAAATATTACCTTCTCTATACCTCTATCTGAGATAGGTTCTCTGTCTATAAACCAGTCTGTGTTGGAAAGCATCGTTCTCCTGACTCACCCTCCTAAGTACTGGAATGCCAGCTGTGGAGAACGGTAGCTGATCATAATGTTAGCTTTCTTTCTTTCTCTTTTAAACAGCATTTAAATGTTTTATTTTTTTAAGTTGAAATATGTATGCAAAAAGAATAGTACAGTTCAATCTAATATTCATTACCTAACTTCTACAATTATCAGCACTTAAAGTCCTACCCTCACTTGTTTTTTTTTTGTTGTTGTTGTTTTTTGTTTTGTTGTTTGTTTGTTTGCCAGCTCACATAACGCTTCAGTGTGTCTGTAACATGACGACATTTGGTGCTGGTGGGGAGAGGGAGGCCCTTACTACACAAGGAAAGGGAGGAAACCATGTTGCTAATACCACTTACTACCATTTGTATTTGAATTTTCCCAATTCTTAAAGATCTTTTCATAGTTTTTTCAAACATGGAGCCAAACAACCCTTACACGCTGCATCTTAGCCTATTCCAGCCTGAAAAACAGAAGACCTGTGAAGTGTATTCTGTTTGCTTTTTTTTTTTCAATTTTTTTCTTTTAAATTGTTTCTTGTTTTTCTTTAATTGAAAATAGATTTTTGTCACACGTAATACACCCTGATTACTGTCTTCCCTCCCTCTACTCCTGCCATTTCTTCCTCACCTCCCTTTCCCACTAATTCCACATTTTTTCTGTCTTTGAAAAACAAACAGCTTCTAAGGGATAACAATAAAAAAATAATATAATAAGATAAAAACAATAACACATGGGAATCAGAGAAAACAAACAATCAGAAGGAAGAGAGTCCAAGAATCAGAGACCCACTTGTTCTGACGCTCAGGAATCCTATAAAAACATTAAACTGGAAGCCATAATATTTATGCAGAGGATCTGGTGCTGACCCCTGGAGGCCTCGTGCATGCTGTGAGTTCATGTGAGCTTTGATCGTGTTGATTTAGAGGGCTTTGTTTCCTTGGTGTCCTCCATCCCCTCTGGCTCACCCTCTTTCTGCCTCCTCTTTTTGCAGAGTTCCCTAAGCCCTGAGGGGATGGATTTGATGGAGACATCACCCCATTTAGAGCTGATTGTTCAAGGTCTCTCACTTTTTGCATAATGTCTGGCTGTGGAACTTTTTATTTGTCCCCATTTGTTGAAGGAGGAGACTTCTCTGATGATGGCTAAGCGAGGAACTGAGCTGAGTGTAGCAGAATGCTATTAGTAGTAACTATTTTTTTAAAGAACACTAATATTTGGTTTTCTTCTGGTTCCCTGGGTTCTCTAGTCTTGGGTTCTTGATTACCCATGCAGAGTCAGGTGTGGATTCAATCTCATGTAGTGGACCCTAGGTCAAATCAGTTATTTGTTGGTAACTCCCACCAGCAGTCACGGCACCACTGTAGAACAAACGGCTTGTTGAGGAAGTTTAAAAAATGACAGAAATGTAGTTCTCAGTTCTGGAGGCTGAGCGTTCCAGATCAAGGTTCCGGCAACCTCCCTACCCACTGCAGGCAACCTCCCTGCCCACTGCAGACTCACTTCCTCATTGACTGCATCTTCTAGTCTCGCTTTCTCCTGATGGGAAGGGAAGGTAGCTCTCTGGGCCTCTTTTGAAAAGGAAGACAGCAGTGCTATTCACCAGGCCACTACCCTCATGAAGTGGTCACTACTTCAAGGTCACAGCTTCTAAATGATCACCTCAAGGGGTGGGGCTCAACATGGAAATTTTGGAAGAACACAAATGTTCAGACACACAGCATCTAGTTCATATTGCTTAAAAATTATCATAATTTATTTATAATTTGTGTGTATGTGCAAGTGCACATGGGTGCATGTGTGTCTGTATGTCATGTGTGTATCTGTATGTTCCTGTGCACTTGGGAAAGTGTCACTGCACATGCATGGATGTCAAAGGATAGTTTGTGGGAGTCTTTCCATCCTGTGAGTCCTGTGGGTAGATGGAACTCAGATGACCATGCTTGGCAACACACACCTTCATCCACTGAGCTATCTTTCTTAAATACTTTAATTTTAGTGTTTAAATATCCTTCTGCTCCCCTTTGGTCCACTTATTTACTTGCTAAGACCTTTGGTTATTTAAGCTTCAGAGTAATCTCCAATATGGAGCCCTTCCAGTGACGTTCAGGCCTTTGGTCTTGTTTACGGCAAAGAGTGCACAACTAGAGGACTTAAGCAGCTTAGAGGAGAGTCTGAGCTGGTCTGAAACAGAGTGTTCATACGACCCCCAGCTTCCCAAATGCAAGGTTGTGAAGAGGAGATGAATATGGAGGAGGCTGTGAAGTGCTCACTCGTCCCTTGTGAGGTAAGGAGGATGGAACACCTCAGTTAGCAGCTTAAGTGAGCCTGTTCTTGCCAATCTCCAGAATTCAGAAGCTTCATTGTCTGTATAAATAATACTGTTATCTTTCTATTAGGACTTTTGGGAAGTATTTATTGTGATTTTAAAGTTCACCAGTTGTCTTCCATTACACCTTATGTGTTGCTTGATAATAGCTTACACCAAATATCTTCAAACTTATCTGAAAATAATAGCAGTCCATCTATATCACTGCCTGTAATTTTAGAAACTGCAGCAGAATCATACATATATCATTAGGGATTTAAAAGTTTTAAAACTAAATGGAACAGCTCACCCAATATTATACTTTAAATTCCAATCATAAATCATTAAAATAAATAACAGTTGCCAGAAAAAATATTTATTTGGGGTTATATTGGTTTTACCCTCAATTATTTATGAAATATTCATTTGTTAAGTAGTTTTAAATAAAGCACAAATAGGAGATTTCATAATGCTTATTTGATTGAAATAAATACATGGCAAAAGTTGTTATTTACTGAGTTGACAAGCAAGCATTTAATTGATTTTGCAGGATGAAAAATGAGAGAATAATGAAAACTTTTTTCTAGTGGAGATGAGAGAAAATGCATTAGATTAAAAGACGCTCCATTCTCGAAATACCTCACTTCATTTATATTTATTCATTTCTTAGACCAGACTAGGCTGGCCTTGTATTCATAGAGATTTCCCTGTATTGCCTTCCATGTGTCAGTAGAATAAAACTGTTTGTCATCATGCCTGGCTTTTTCCTTTATAAAAAAGATCTGATTGAGTCAACTTGTATTGTCCACATACTTTTGAAAGTGGATTCTGCTTTGGGGAGAAGTCTGCCTATCAGGTTACACACCATTAAAGAAAAGGACTCGAGCCTTTTTTGGGTATATGCCTAGGAGTGGTATAGCTGGATCTTGAGGAAGCGCTATTCCTAATTGTCTGAGAAAGCACCAGATTGATTTCCAAAGTCATTGTACAAGTTTGCATACTCACCAGCATTGGAGGAGGATTCCCCTTTCTCCACAACCTCTCCAGCACGTGTTGTCACTTGAGTTTTGATTTTAGCCATTCTGTCGGGTGTCAGGTGAAATCTCAGGGTCATTTTGATTTGCATCTCTTTGATGGCTAAGGACATTGAGTCTCCAAACTAGGACTATGTATGGATGCAACCTAGAGCTCCTGCTCAGATGTAGCCTTAGGTGGTTCAGTATCCAATTGGGTACCCTAATAAGGGTAACAGGGACTGTTTTTGACATGAACTCTATGGCAGGCTCTTTGACCTCCTCCCCCCGCCCCCTAGGGAGAAGCAGCCCTGCTAGGCCAAGGAGGACTTTGCAGCAAGTCCTGAAGACACCTGATAAACCAGTGCCAGATGTAAGGGAAGGAGGTTCTCCCTTATCACTGGACTTGGAAAGGGGCAAGGAGGAGATGAGGGTGGGATTGGGAGTGAAAGAGAGTGGGATACAGCTGGGATACAAAGTTAACGAACTGTAACTAATATTAAAATAAATAAATAAATAAAAAGAAAGAAATGGACTCACCCTCTCTAATACCCCTTCAAGTTGGTGTGGGACTTATGTTTTTTGATTCACAGTGTTTTACATTTGGTGTTCATATTAAGCCAGCCCCTGACACTATTAATGATTCCCTGCTCTGCTTGCAGACAGGAGCCTCACTTGAGTGTCCTCTGGGAGGCTCCAGCTGGCAGAGGATCCAGACAGATGCTGGGACTTTAAGCCAAGCTTGGGACAGAGTTCCAGGGGTCCTGTGGAAGTGTGGGAGTAAAGATAGAAGGACCTGGAGTGGACAGGAACCCCACAGGAAGAACAAAAGTAACAACTGACTCAGACCCATGAAAGCTTACAGATACTGAGCTCCTTATAACTAAGAAACATGCATGGTCTGGACCTATGCCCCCTACACATATATCCAATGGGCAGCTTTATAGGAGGTGCCCGGTGAGTGGGGAGGTGGCTGTTTCTAACATGGACTCTATTGCCTACAGCACAGTTTTAGTATTGTTCACAAATTTCTTTTGTTTCACCTAATTTTCAGAGATTTTCTCCAATGTTTTGTTTTGTTTAAATTTTTATTTATTCACCTTACCTCCTGGTCACAGCCCACTCCATTCTTTTCTTTCTGTCTTACCCTGGCTTCCTGTCTCCCCATCCCCATCTCCTACTCCTCAAATAAGGGGAGCCTCTGCCCCTCCAAAGAATATAAAGTTGCATCAGGACTGAGTGCATCTTCCTACCCCGTGTCCTGCAGGGCAGCTGGAGAGAGTGGTCGAAAAACAGGTAACAGAAGCCATATTTGAGTCAGCCCCCATACCCCTTATTAGGACACCTATATGAGGATTAAGCTGCTCATTGGCTATATCTGTGTAGGGGGCCTTGGTCCAGTCCAGGCATGGTCCTTGGTTGTTGCTTCAATCTTCAAAAGACACCACTGGACTCTGAGGACTTCTTGTGGCACTCCTGTCCCCTCTGGGTCCTTTTATCCTCCCTATCCCCAATTCTTTCCTAACCCTCTCTAACCCACTCCAACTAATGAATGGTGGTGGGTCTCTTCATCTGTTTCTACCAGGTGCTGGGTGGAGCCACTCAGAGCACAGCTATGCTAGGCTTCTCTCTGTAAACATAGCAGAGTATCATTAATCGTGTCAGGAACTGGCTTTCTCACCTTAGGTGAGTCTCAGGTTGGAACAGTAATTGGTGGGACATTCCCTCAAGCTCTATTCTTGTCCCTGCCCATCTTGTCGGAAGTGTAAATTTGGGGTCGAAGTTTTTGTGGATGGACTGGTGTTTCCCTCCCTCCACTAAGAGTCATGTCTAGTCAGAGAGTGGCCTCTTCAGTCCCCATAATTCCTGTTACTAGGAGTCTCAGCTAGAGTTACCCTCATATCCTCTCAGGAGCCTACCCTGATGTAGGTCTCCAGCTTGTCACAGAAAATACCCTGCCCAATGTTTCTTTTCTCTCTGCAAGCCATATGTCTTCCCACCCCAGTTCTCCACCGGTCTAATATCAACCCTCCTTTTTCTCTGTGTTCCCTTTTTTATCCTGTCCCTTCTCTTCAATCACTTCTATCTATTCCATTTCTACTTCTGAGTGGGAGTTAAGCATCCTCCCTAAAGTCCTCCTTACTACTTACCCTATGTAATCTGTGAGTTGTAGTTTGTTATCCTGAACTATACTGCTAAAATCCACCTATCAGTGAGTACATGCCATGTGTGTCTTTCTGGGTGTGGGTTACCTCACTCAGCATGATCCTTTCTAGTTCTATCCAATTACTCACAAATTTCAGGATTTCTTTGTTTTTAGTAGCTGAGTAAATGTAGCATAATTTCTTCATCCATTCTTTGGTTGAAGGATGTCTAGGTTAATTCCAGATTCTGGCAATCATGAATAAAGCTGCTATGAATATCGTTGCCCAAATGTCCTTGTATGGCAGGGTTTATTCCAAGGGGCGGTATACCTGGATTTTGAGGTAGAACTATTTCTAATTTTCTGAGATCACACCAGATTGACTTACAAAGTGACTGTACAATTTTGCACTACTACCAACAATCGAAGAGTGTTTGCCTTTCTCCACAACCTTGTCAGCATGTGCTGTCACTTGAGTTTTTTGTTTTATTTTAGCCATTTTGATTGGTATAAGATGGAATTCCAGGGTGTTTTCATTTGCATTTCACTGATGATTAACGATATTATTTCTTTGTTTCTTGGCAATTTGATATTCCTCTGTTGAGAATTGTCTGTTTAGCTCTGTACCCCATTTTTTAATTGTCATTATGTTTGTTTGTTTGTTTTTAATTTTCTTTCAGTTTGTTTATACGGTAGAATTTTCTGGAGCATTTTCATGTGTTAGAACACTCTTGCATGCTTAGAATAAAGCTTACTTGATCACGGTGTCTGATATTTTTTATATGTTCTTCAATTTGGTTTCCGAGTGTTTTATTGGGAATTTTCATAGGGAAAATTGGTCTGAAATTTTCTTTTTTGGGTCTCTGTGTGGTGTTTAGGTATCAGGGTGAATGTGGCACCATAGACTGAGTTTGGCAATGTTTCTTCTTTTTCTGTTTTGTGGAATAGTTTGAGAAGGATTGGTATTCACCCTTCTTTGAAAGTCTGGTAGAAATCTGCACTGAAGTCATCTGGCCCTTGCCATTTTTTGGATAGGGGACTTTGAATGACTGCTGCTATTTCCTTAGGGGTTATAGGATTGTTTAAACTGTTTACCTGATCTTCATCTAGTTTTTTTTGTAAATGAAATCTATCAAGAAAATCATGCATTTCCTTTAGGATTTCCAATTTTGCAGAATATATGTTTTTGAAGTAAGATTATTTGGTTTTCCTCAGGATCTGTTCTTATGTTCCTCTTTTCATTTTTTATTTTATTAATCTTGATAGTGTCTCTCTGCCTTTTAGTTAGTTTGGCTAAGGGTTTTTCTATCTTGTTGAGTTTCTCAAAGAATCGGCTGTTGGTTTCACTGATTCATTACATTGTTCTCTTTATTTCTTAAATTATTGATTTCAACCCTGAGTTTGATTATTTCCTGCAATCTACTCCTTTTGGGTGTATTTGCGTAATTTTGTTCTAGAGCCTTTAGGTATGCTTTTAGATTACTACTATGAGACACTTAGTATTATGAACTTTGCCCTTAGCACTGCTTTCATTGTGTCCCATTAGTTTGGGTATGTTTTGCCTTCATTTTCATTGAATTATAGAAAGGCTTTAATTTATTTCTTTCATTCTTCCATGATACAGTGGTCACTGAGTAGAGTTGTTCAGTTTTCATGATTTGTAGGCTTTCTGTTGTTTCTGTTGTTGTTGAGTTCTGGCTTTAGACAATGGTGGTCTTATACAGTACAAGGGGTTATTTCAATCTTCTTGTATCTCTGAGGCTCGCTTTGTGAGTGAGTATATAGTCAATTTTGGAGACGATTCCATGAGATACTGAGAAGAATTTATATTCTTTTGTGTTTGGATGAAATGTTCTGTAGATATCTCTTAGGTCCATTTGATTCATGACACCTTTTAGTTTTATTATTTCTCTTCTTAGTTTCTGTTTTGATGATCTGTCTATTGGTAAAAGTGGGGTGTTGAAGTCTCCCACTATTAATGTGTGTGGTTCATTATGTGATTTAAGCTTTAGTAATATTTCTTTAACAAATGTGGGTGCTCCTGTGTTTGGGGCATAGATGTTCAGAATTGAGATGTCATCTTTGTGTATTTTTTCTTTGGTAAGTATGAAGTGTCTTTGTCCATCTCTTTTGATTAATTTTGGTTGAAAGTCTATTTTATTAGCTATTTTAGTAGCTACCAGATTAGCTATTCCAGCTTGCTTCTTGGGTGTATTTGCTGTAAAAACCTTTTTACAGCCCTTTACTTTGAGATATTTATCTTTATGGCTGAGGAATGTTTCTTGTATGCAGCAGAATGATGGGTCCTGTTTCCTCATACATTCTGTTAGCTTTTTTCTTTTTATTAGTGAGTTGAGGTCATTGATATTGAAAGATATTAATATTCAGTAGATGTTAATTCCTGTTATTTTGTTGGTGGTGGTGGTAGAGTTTGTTTTTGGTGTGTATGTACTACCCTTCTTTTGGTTAGAACCACTGAGGGGTCTTGCCTGTGTCCACCCTAGTGATTATACTGGACTTAAGAGGGCTTCAGACACTAGCTGAGAAATGAAGCGACAGAAACAAGTATTCATACCAATGATTGCAAAGCTGGAGTTTTGTGCAGGACTCCATCTGTCATACATGACTTCGTAGTCTAAGGAAGCAGTGACATAGAAAAGACAAGCACTGGACTAGCCTTGAGCAGCCTTGGTGACATCAGGGACAGGGAGGATCTAAGCAGCTGGTGACTCCAGGGAACTCTAGCCCATACTTGACTTCACAAGGGAGCTCCTAAAGGACCTGCCAGCAAACTTGGCCTTGCTGCCCAGCTCTTCCTTGATTCTAAGGATGGGATTGTAATTGACCAGGCGTGCAGATCATCAAGGGGCACCCATCTTGATCTGCTTAGTGCAGAGTACCACCACCAGGTCAGCAATGAAAGGACCCTCAGTCTCCCCAGAGCAATGGGACCACCACGACACCTCAGCTATTGGACTAGGCCAGCTTACTCACCAGCAGAGACTCAGTCACAGAGCCAATTTGTTTTATTTTGAGCAGGAGGCAGTTGCAGGACTTCTCGCCCACAGCCTTGGCAATGTGCTAGGGTCGGTCACTGTGATTCTATCACCAACAACCTGGATGAATGCACTAGCAGTGAACTTCTGTCAAGCTTCCCAGTCATCCTGATCAAAGGGCCACCACTGGATACTCCCAGATGAAGGACTTGTACAGATAAGCCAGCTGGTCGGGTATGATGCATCTGCTGCAGTCATGGCTCGAAGTCTAGCTCAGACCTTAGAACTCACAGGTAGCACATCCATGCTCATGACAACCTGCTCAGTATAGCCTGTCTTCACCATTGTGATCTTCAGCAGATCCAGCGCTTCGTTGGTCTCCAGGATAATAGGAGCAAATCTGCCCTCGTCACCCACATTGGTGGAATCCTTCGTGTATTCCTCTTTGATGATATTTTTTAGGTTGTGGTAAACCTTTGCTCTGATACACATGGCTTCTCGGACACAATACACCCCCACAGGGAGGATCTGGGAACTCCAACAACCTGGCCAGCTTGTTGCCAGCAGGAGAACCAGCGTTGGTCACATTGAAAGCTGGGACCTGCAGGATAATTTCAGGGTTGCCAGCAAATTCAGCCATGTGATGGAAAAGAGGCACTGCCTTTTTCACAGCACCATCTTTGCAGACAGCCAGGGACACTCCCAGGGTGGCGTTCTCATCAGATTTATATTTATTTTCAGTGTCATCCATCTCGAAATCAGCTATCTGATCTTCTCTTGCTCCACAACATTCACTTTATTGCTAACCAGAACAGGGGCAGTAGTTTTACTGCTGTTCTTAACAGCCTTTGGGACACCCTTCTCTATGTACCATGTCGTATCATTGTCACAGAGCTCTAGGGCCTCATAGATGCCAGTGAAGGCACCACTGGGCTCTGCAACTTGGAAGAGACCTTTTGCGGCATAGAGATAAATTTCAACAGTGGGATTCCCACAAGTGTCAAAGATCTCTCTGGCCTGGATCTTGAGAATAGACATGGTAAATTTCTGGCCGTTGGACTGCTGTGCAGAAAAGAAGTTTTCTGCAGAGAGTCAGTTTCCTCCAACGTTTATGTTGTTATTGATATTTTAGGCAGGGTGTTTTTTTCTACATTTTCCATACATGGAAGTGCTCTCTATTCTTTTAAATTTCATTTTTGAGATTATGTAATAATTACATTTCCCCTTTTCCTCCAAATCCTCCCACATACCTCTCCACACGCTTTTTCAGTTCCGTGAATTCCTAATATTCCTTCTTTTTGTCTGAATATTTTATCAATGTTTCTATTTGCTTTGTATTTGCATTTTCATTCATTTTCAGATGTCTGTATCAGTAGTTCTCATTTTTTTTAATGCTGTAACTCTATAATAAAGTCCATCATGTTGTGGTGACCCCCAACTATAAAAGTATTTCATTGCTACTGCATAACTCGCATTTTGCTGCTGTTATAAATCTTAATGCAGATTTTTAAAGATGTGTTTGCCAAAGGGGTTGTGATCCACAGGTTGAGAACTATGTGTAATTATTGACTACCATGATTTTTTTAAGAAAAGACTCTTTCTAGCACACATTTTACTCTAGAAGTTTGACAGAAATAGGTTAACTAGACGCGCTTTGTATGATAGTAGTCAAATTTTCTTTAGAAAAGAAGCAGCTGATCTACTGCCTATACAAGATTGGCTTGCAACATTGTGAGAATGAGGAACTACTCCTAGGAATGTCTATATTTAGACAGAGATTTTCATTTAAATTTCTTTTCCCAGTGTCTTCCATCTATGTGCCCTCAACCTTGGAAAGAACTGAAGCATTTCTCCAAGAATGACTTTCTTGTAACCAGAGGGGGTGCTCAGTAAGTAATTGAACTGCTGTTCTCAGTAGGATCAGAGATCAGAACCATTAACTGATTCTAAAACACCCTTTCATTTATTTCTTTATTTAGCATTCTGTCTCATCTACATCTTATATGGTATCATGTAGCTCAAGCAAATCATAGGATTTTTGGCAACGGTTGTGCTGTTCTTTGCTAAATTTACCCCCACAGGCATGTAGGTAATGTCTGACCACAGATAAATAAATGAGTATCATTTATGTTTATATAGATTTCATAGCCAAACCTATACAAACATTTTAGATTCCAAAACGATGTACTTGTTAAAAACAAAAATTGTTAATCCTACGGAGTATGCATTTTAGAAAAAAATGGACAACCAAATAAATAAGTGGACAATACAGTTTCATGTTTTAAAAAAACTTTATGAAAGGAGAGAAAGAGAAAAACACACACACACAGAGAGAGGGGGGAGAGAGAAAGAGAGAGAGAGAATGAACACAACTGAAATTTTTACTGGACACATAAAAGAAGGCCAACTTGAGAAGGCAAAAATTTGTGAACTGATAGCAAAATGAGAACCTGCACATGCAGGTAACTCTGGAATCCATAGAAAACAGGAGAAACCACTGCTGTTTCTTGAATATTGGGAGACAGTCAGACCAGTGTGGTTAGGGTGAACTCAAAGCAATGGAACTGATGAAGTCTGAGACATAATGAGGAAAGAAGGCAACAATTATGGAAGCATTTTTAAAACAGAGAAAGAACCTTGATTTTTTTTTCCAAAGAGAAGTTAAATACCATTGGACAGTATTAAGTAGAAATGGTACATCATTTGACTTCATAGAAATAATATATTATTGCTGGAAAGGAATAGTTTTGAATCCAGATTAGTCATTGATTAACAATGACAGTCTTGGAGAAGATAATGAATATTGTTAGTGGGTATAGACATAAATATGTCTGTTGTATGTAAATTGTCATATTTTTTGTTGGAAACAGAATATTTTTCTGGTATGTTACTCAATAAATGTGAACGAAGAGACAACAAAAAATAAAATATTCACCCTAAAGCTTATATACGTAAACATACACACTCATATACAGAGTACAGACATGGATATATGAACTTGACAACTAGAAGCAAAGTTAGATGTCATATTTGTAAATTATTCATGTTATAGATGATATTTGTATGTGAGGCAATGTAATATCAGTGAAAATATATTCATGTAGGACAAGATGATAAACAAGAATTTGGGATTAGACTGAGATACACATACTCTATGACTCCAAACTAAGAGTGAGGATGGGACTGAAGGCTAGGAGCTGAGAAGAGAAAAGAGAACTTTCATAACATTTATCCAGTAACTAATAAGTATAAAAATTTACAGAGTTATAACACAGTTTATCTCCAAAGTACTAAAATATATGACTTGTTTCCAATTTGAATTACCAGCACACCTAATTTAGAATTCATCTCAAAATCTATGCATGGATTTATGTGTATTTATAAACACTTGGAAGTTCTGTCACTTTCATTTCACCTGAGTTTGTGGAATTCTTGCCTTCCTTCAGTCTAATAGAGCATAGACCATTTTTGGCACACTGGTTTGTTTCCAGAGTAAGAGCTACTGTTTATCTACTGAGCAGTTGTAACATGGAAATTACTGAATCTGTGCACAATAAGTAGTTATTGAACTAAAGACTGAATGTCTATGGCTAATCACACTTTCTGAATGTTTTAAAAAGAATCCAAGTGAGTTTCCCTAGTAAGGGGAACAGGAACTATTTCTAACATGAACTCAATGACTGGCTCCTTTACCTCCCTCACCCCCTAGCCCCCAAGGGAGGAAGAGCCTTGCTAGGCCACAGAGTAGGACATGGAAGCCAGTTCTGAAGATACCTGATAAGCTAGGGTCAGATGAAAGGGGAGGAGGACCTCCCCTAGTAGTGGACTTGGAAAGGGGCAGGGAGGAAATGAGGGAGGGAGGGTGGGATTGGGAGGGAATGAGGTAGGGGGCTATGGCTGGGATACAAAGTAAATAACCTGTGATTAATATAAAAATAAAAATTAATAAAAACAGAGTCAGAAAACCCATACCTACCTAATTGTTTAATTGTCAGACTAGCAGGTGAACTTCTTTTATAAAAAGGTCATTCATTCATTCATTCATTTTCCCAGTTGAGTGTTTTGAGAATTTGCCTATACTTATGCATGGCTATCTCATGCTTGCAGTACTTACAGAGGGCATTGACTCTACTGGAATTGGACTAACAGACCATAATGAGTTACCATATGCATACTAGAAACCAAACCCTGGTCCTCATATAAAACACCAAACACTCTTAAAATCTGAATCTTCAACCCCCATGTAGATGTAAATGTGTTATTGTAACAATTAACAAAATATGAAATACAAAGCTCTCTGGATTTTGCATTGTTACATTAAAATAATATTTCTACTTATTATACTAATAAATGCTGGATGGAGCCAATGCTGGGATTAAAAATCTTAAATTTTGGTGATTCTTTTCCACTCCATCGGCCATCCAAGTTCTCTCTCTTCTTACTCATACTCACTGCATTGTTTTGGCTATAATTTCCATTGGATTTCTGCCTAGTTCAATGTTTCTTCCAATATTGACCTATCTATTTGGAGCATATTCCGATTTTACTTGTTCTACTTCAAATCTCAAATTTTACTACATGATTCAAGATAATTTCTCATCCTGGTGGTAACAATCATGTCATCCTGTCACTCATTCTCAAATGATCTACTACTGTATGTAATACCTTATATGAATAAGTCCATATTTTCTTCAGTAGACTGTAAATACCATGAAGATGGTGCCTACCTTCTTAATTGCTTATTGTCATTAATCCCTTACCACTGAATCTGGCCCATTCCCTGCCACACTGTATGCTCCTGCTACATATTTGCGAGAGGACAAGGTAACATAGTGTCACTTTCTCCATCAGCTGAGGACAATGCCAGCATACGCAAATATTCAGGCATTCCATAAAGTAGTGAAGAGAAGATGCTCTCCCTGTAAATTCATTTAATCAAGATGACTTCAAAGCCCCTGCTAATCTAAGTATTTGAGAAGAATGATCTCAGCCTAATCAGTTATCCCGTCCGGGTTTTGTTCCAGGACTTTGAAGTGAGAGATTTTTATCTTATGTCTTCATTGCTTACGACAGTGATGATTCTTTCAAACATTTTCTTTAAACTTTAGGTGTAACTAAAGCACCGCATAAACCATATACATGATTGTCTCCCTAACAGAATTGTTTGGTGATAATCATTGCCACTTTTTCTTTTTATTCTATTCACGTCGATGTTTTTAACCTGCTTTCTTATTAGAGAAGTGGATTCTCAGTCAATTTTAAAAGAGACATTCCTATGACTTATTCATTATATATGTACTCTGACATACCCATTGCATAAAATATTCATAACTCAAACATCATGAATTGTTATATTTTAAAGTAGTAAAATAAAAACTTCAGTTATATCAGAAACACAAGAAGCCAAATAGTTTGCTTGAAATAAATGTGTTGTTGTACATAGAGTTGTTATATCATGCAATTTTATACTTAATTATAAAGCCGACAGTGACTGCCAAGTGATTTGGAAGATTTCACATTTCATAACAAAAACATTTAAATTGCATGTCTTTTACACAGAACAAAATTATCTTTTGAGTTCATCATATTTTCTTAAATATGCCTTGAGTGACACATGAAGAATTCAGTGGCCTAGAATCTTACACACACCATAGCTTTCAGACCATAGAAAATGACACATGGAGCCTCATAGCAACCAGCCAGCCACAGATCCACTATTTTAAGTTTAAGAATAGTTTATTTATTTTAATGGATATTTAAATTAATTACATCATATATTTTAATTCTAGTAGATTTAACCTTGTTATATTATATTTAATATTTTGTCATAAATTATTAACATTAGCTATTAAAAATTTAATAGCTTGTCTTATTTTCCCCTTTTCAGTCCTTCAATATCAAAGTAATTTGCCTTAAAAATACTCCTCCATATTGAATGAGGTAGGATACAAAACAAGGTTCTTTAACTAAAAGATGAAAAACTAGAATGGTCCAAACAAAGGAGGGTTTTGTTATACGCATACAAGGCACGCATACACACACACATGCACTCAAGCATGCTTGCCTTCACACATATACACACCCAATTGTCATTGCTAGAGTCAAGTATTCATTCTCCTAAGCCACCCTTCTGCTGAGACATGGAAGAAAAATGCTTGATGTCTTTGCCTACTTGCTCTCACTCTTGCTGGCAAGCCCATTCCTTCACTGGCATCAGAGCCTGCTTCTTGAGGATTCCAGCATCTATTCATCCAGAGCCTCATGGGCTGAACAACAACTGTATCCTTGTACCTTCCATTGGTTAACAGCCATTGTTGGATCAGCTGGACCTCAGTCTGTAAGCCATTCTAATAAATCACACACATACATATGCACACACATAACTGTATATGTGAGCACAAAAATCCCTGACATACTTTGACTAACAGTTATCAATCATAAGGCAACATTTATGTATGCTGATCTTTTTATACATTCCATAATATTCTTATAATTTGGAATACAAAGAAAAGAGAATATAAAGTAATTTTAAAAAATACATAAAATGTCCTCAAAGTAATGATTTCAGACAGAGGTCATTCTAACAGGAAAGATTTGACAAGTAAAAAATCATCTTCAAAGCCACTTTTACCTATAAAACAATTAAAGAAAAATGATGGCAAACAAAATTATGAAAGTCACTTTTTTTTCTATTTAACAAAGGAACATAACAGTGTTTTAAAAATTATTTTAGTAAATTATTCTCATTAAAGATCCCCAGTTACCTTTTTTCATCATAAAATTATTAGAAATATGTAATATATAGCATGCTGTTTGTTATTCATAATATTAAAATTTATTTATGTTACAAAAGAATTTAAATCCTGAGTGAGCTATCCCAGAAGCATAAAGATGCACACAGTGTATACTCACTCATATAGACATATAATATAGGATAAACCTACTAAAATCTGTACACGTAAAGAAACTAATCAAGAGGAAGGACTCTTGCTAAAATGTTCAATCACTATCCAGAAAGGCAAAGAGGATGGACATCAGAAGAAGGAGAAAAGAGGGAACAAGTCAAGAGCCTGACACAGAGGACCTCTGAAAGGCTCTGCCCTGCAGACTACCAATGCAGATGCTGAGATTATGGGCAACCAACCTTTGGGCAGAGTGCAGGGAATCTTATGAAAGAAGTGGGAAACAGTAAGATCTGGAGAGGCAGGAACTCCACAAGGGGAGCAACATAACCAAAAAATCTGAGCACAGGGGTCTTTCCTGAGACTGCTATTCCAACCAAGGATTATGCATGGAGATAACCTAAGACCCCTGCACAGATGTACCCCATGGCAGTTCAGTATCCAAGTGGGTTCCATTGCAATAGGAACAGGGACTGTCTCTGACATGAATTGATTGGCCTGCTCTTTAATTACCTCACCCCTGAGGGGGAAGCAGCATTACCAGGCCACAGAAGAAGACAATGCAGCCACTCCTGATGAGACCTAATTGACTAGGGTCAGAAGGAAGGAAAAGAAGACCTCCCCTATCAGTGGACTTGGGGAAGAGCATATATGCAGAGGGTGGAGAAAGGGAGGGATTGGGACGGGAGGAGGGAAGAACCACAGGGGCCATACAAAGTGAATAAAGTGTAATTAATAAAGAATTAAAAATAGAATTTAAAGAGGGTTTTGTGTGAGTATGTGTGTGTGTGTGTGTGTGCGTGTGTGTGTGTGTGTGTGTGTGTGTTTAAGTCTGCCTTTTGCATTCTTTCAAGGTTAACTGTAACATATTTTGCAGTATTTCTAAGCATTTTATTGTAGGACCACACTACATTGTAGCTAGTACCTCTTCACATTTCAAGTCTCTACTCAATACGTTATTCCAATCATGCTTTTGAAATGTGCCCTGACATTGACACTGGCACTTTCCATTATCAGAAGGTGAGTTATTTTAACTCAAAATGCCACAGCCAATTGGAGGTGAGCCTCTTGTAAAGGGAGAATAAGTGACTCTTTTCCTAGTGGAATGTGTTCCTGCATATCTTAGGAGCTTAAGTGTAACTCAATGTCTTCTCACTAGGTTGAAAGGCCGTGAATTTTCAGAGTTGGCTGTCAGTTATGTTTTCTAGAAGACTCTGTTTGATATGTTTAATATGAGGGGCATATTAGAGAATAACCTGAGTTGGGATCAACTACATTAGAAGGCAGATGAGGAGGCAAGATTGGCCAGAGGGACAAGCTCAAATGAAAAACAGACCGACCACATCTTTGATTGTTCTCACTTAGCAGATCTGGGGCCATGTTACAGGCTAGTGATTTCCCAAAGAGCCAGCACTCTGTACCTAAAGTCCATCATACATTGGTACTGATATACTTAGAAAGCATGATTTCATTAACAAAGGTATCTCTGATGATCGGCAAGAGGAGCTGACCAGCAACTCTTTACTGAAACCAAGAATAAGACAGCGAACTGCCGACTATTATGGCCTGAGATATCAGCCTTGGTGAGTAGTGCATTTGAGTAGCATAGAGCCTAGAAAATATTACAAAAGTTTTTGTAATTTGAAAACTGAAGCACATCCCCATATTCTTGCAGACTTGGAACTCACAGGGACATCTGTAGGTCCTCCTGATTCTCTTTTCTGTTTTCCCTTACGTGGGTACCCAGAGCTCATCCACTTCTGACCACAGAAATCTAATGACAATTTTGTTTCCATTCTCTCCACTCATGATTTCTTCCAAGTAGTCCATTTACTCTTCTATCCAATGCATATCACCCTTCTTACCTCAAGTAAAGCTATGTTTACTGCCTACTTTATCTGTACTTGCATCCTTCCCCAGCACTGTTCTTATGACTAACTCATAAGAACTCATAAGAACTCATATATAACTCATACATCAGAACATTACAGTGGCTCTGATATAATACCACTGAACAGGTTACATGATTTGAAAATTTTGAGTTTAATGATCTAAGAGTTTAAAAGTATATTAATTTTCAAGTGGTAAATATAGACGTAAACATCTTTACATTTGGTGAACTTAACTTTTAGGATTGTCTGTTAAAAATTATATATACAACCACTTTAAAAATCATTGTGGTACATCTACACAATGCAATATTACTCATCAATAAAAAACAAGGAAATCATGAAATTTGCAGCCAAATGGTGGTAACTGGAAAAGATCATACTGAGTGAGCTATCCCAGAATCAGAAAGTCACACTGGGTATATATTTACTCATAAGTGGATATTAGACATGTAATATAGGATAAACATACTAAAATCTGGACACCTAAACAAACTAATCAAGGAGGACTCTGGGTAAGATTCAGAAAGGCAAAGAAGATGGACATCAGAAGTGGGAGAAAACAGGGAACAGGACAGGAGGGTCTTTGAAAGACTCTATGCTTCAGGAAATCAAAGGAGATGCTGAGACTTATAGCCAAACTTTGGGCAGAGCACAGGGAATCTTATGAAAGAAATGGGAAACAGTAAAATCTGGAGAGGACAGGAGGGCCACAAGGAGAGCAAGAGAACCAAAAAATCTGGGCACAGGGGTCTTTTCGAGACTGATACTCCAACCAAGGACCATTCATGGAGATAACCTAGAACCCTGTTACAGATGTAGCCCATGGCAGTTCAGTGTCCAACTGGGTTCCATAGTAATGGGAATAGGGACTATCTCTGACATGAACTCATTGCCTTGCTCTTTGATCTCATCCCCCTGAGGGGGGAGCAGCCTTACCAGGCCACTGAAGAAGACAATGTAGCCACTCCTGATGAGACCTGATAGACTAAGATCAGAAGGAAGGGGAGGAAGACCTCCCCCATCAGTGGACTGGGGGAGGGGCATGGGTGGAGAAGGCGGAGGGAAGGTGAGATTGGGAAGGGAGGAGGCAGGTAGCTACAAGGGGGATATAAAGTGAATAAACTGTAATTAATAAAAAAATAAAATTAAAATTAAAAATTACTAATTGTTGGGCAGAGTGAATGGAATTTTATGTAAGAAGTTGGAAATAGTATGAGCTGGAGAGGACAGGAACTCCACAAGGAGAGCAATAGAACAAGAAAATTTAAACACAGGGAACTTTCCAGAGACTCATACTCCAACCAAGGACTATTCATGGAGATAACCTAGAACCCTGACAATGCAGCCACTTCTGAGGAGAACTGATAGACTAAGATCAGAAAGAAGGAGAGGAGGACCTCCCCTATCAGTGGACTTGGGGAGGAGCATGCATGCAGAAAGGGGGGGGGAGGGTGGGACCGGGAGGGGAGGTGGGAGGGGCTTATGGGGGGATACAAAATGAATAAAGTGTAATTGATAAAAGTTAAATAAAAAATTAAAAAAAGAGAAATTCCATTTTCTCTAAAACAACCTTATGGAATTACTCATATTTATAAGAAGCTGAAACTGAAACACACAACACCGGCTTAAAGCACACTGGAAGAAGGACTGAAATAAAATCTTCTTCATAATGCAGGACCATTTTAAGCAGAAGTGATGAAAGTCAGGAACTTGTTGACAGTGTGCAGTGCTTGAATCCATTAAATTTGGGAATGCAACCAGACTGCAATTTAAAAAAATACTAACATTAAAAGAGTAAGTGCATTTTAGTTTCAGATAATGCACAGCTCTTTAATAGAGTTCAAGAAACAAACTGTGTCTAACGGAATGTACAATAGATTAGGGTCCAGTGAGTATAGCTCCTAAAACATGGCTTTAATTCTTGTACATTCATTTATTGTTAAGATAGTTTCATTTCCTCTCATACCTGAGATGCCATAAAGCTGTTCTGACAAAGAAAATAGGTAAGAAATTAGTTTGAGATTTTAAATCTCTCAGGATATGCATAACACACACACACACACACACAAGCATAGGGTCTAGGTCCTCTCCATGTTTGGTTTTTGGTTGATGCATCAGTTTCTGCAGTCCTCCCTGGGCCCTGCTTTTTGTTGTTGTTGTTGTTGGTTTACTTGTGCTTTTTTTTAAATCTGTTGTTGGTCTACTTGTGTAGCTCCTGTCCCCTCTGGGTCCTCTTATATCCTCCTTCTTCCTTAAGACTTCTTATATAACAAGGATATTTGCTTAACTATGTTTATATCAGCTTTATTTGTAATAGCGAGAATGTGGTAACAACCCAGATGTCCCTCAATTGAGGAATGGATGCAAAAATCGTGGTACATTTACACAATGGAATACTACTCAGCAATTAAAAACAAGGAAATAATGAAATTTGCAGAAAAAAATAGTAGGAACTAGAAAAGATCACACTGAGTGAGGTATCCCAGAAGCAGAAAGACACGCATGGTATATACACACTTATAAGTGGATAATTAGACATATAATATAGGATAAACACACCAAAATCTGTACAGCAAAAGAAGTTAAGCAAGGAGAGCCCTGGGTAAGAATATCAATCCTCATTCAGAAAGGCAAATGGGATGGACATTGGAAGATGGAGAAAACAGGGAACAGGACAGGAGCCTACCACAGAGGGCCTCTGAAAGACTCTACCCAGCAGTGTACAGAAGCAGATGCTCATACTCATAGTGAAACTTTGGTCAGAGTGCAGGAAATCTTATGGGTGAAGGAAAAGATAGAAAGACCTGGAGGGGAAAAGAGCTCCACAAGGAGACCAACAGAACCAAAATATCTGGGCCCTGGGTGCCACTGAGACTGATACTCCAACCAAGGTCCATAAATGGAGATAACCTAGAACCCCTGCACAGATATAACTTACGACATCCCAGTGTCATTGTTGGTTTCCTAGTAAGGGGAGTAGGGACTCTCTCTGATATAAAATCAGTACCTGACTCTTTGATCACCTCCCCCTGATGGGGAAGCAGCCCTACTAGGCCACAGATAAAGACAATGCGGTCAGTCCTGATGAGACCTGATAGGCTAGGGTCAGATAGAAGACAGAAAGTGTTCCCCTATCAGTGGACTAAGGGAGGGTCATAGACGGAGAAAAGGGAGAGAGGGTGGGACTGGAAGAGACCAGGAGGGGCTACAGCTGGGATACAAAGTGTATGAATGGTAAAAAATAAAAAAAGAAATAAATAAAAAAGAAAACAAAAAAGACTCCCTACACTCTGACCAAAATTTGACTGTGAGTTTCTGCACTGCTTCGATCCCTGCTTTTTGGAATCTTTTAGGAACATCTGTGGTAGGCTCCAGTCCTGTTTCCTCTCTTCTATTGCCTCAGGTGTCCAACCTGTTTTCTCTCCCGAATGAGAATTAACCATCTTCCTTAGGGTTCTCTTTGTTGTTTTGGGTCTTTAGTCCTGTAGATTTTGGTATGGACCAGGAGGAAATGAGGGATGGGACTACAACTGAGATACAAAGTGAATGAATAAACTGTAAATAATAATAAATGTTAAAATAGAAAATATATTATATAATATACTATAATTATATAATTTCAATGTATACCCTGAGGAGTATTGTGTATGTATAATATGAATATATACATACATATGCAATAATCATTGTAGAGTAATTTATGAACTTGAGAGGGAATGGGGAAACTTAGGAGGAGTCAGGGACAGAGATGAATGGGTAGAAGTGATGAAAAGGCAATGCACTGATGTGTAAAATTATTTTAAAAAGAAAGTGAATAAGCTGTAATCAATAAAAATAAATAAATTATGAAAATATAAACAGAAAGTATTTGTACATGGCCTTCAATAATCACAGAAAATAAACAATATTTTCTAATCTTCTAAATAATACTTTCCTACGTAGAAAAAGTACTTCCTATTTTAGCTATCAAATCTAGGTAAATTTTCATCTGAGAGCTTCGTGTCTTTACAGTATATACTAATACAGTCTGTGTTCTAACTGTTACCTAGTTTAACCTGTATTAACATATTTCATGAAACATGAAGAATTAGGAGTGATAATGTGCATGTACCATGCATTATCATATCTAGTCTAAGCAGCCAGTTAAACACTGGAATTTACATGTCTTACTGAATGTAAAGCTCCTTCAGTGATCTTGAAAAGGAGTTGTTTAAGTCCATTTCTGGTGTAAGTTTCAGCAATGTCACAACTCAGCTCCTCAGTGGTTTGAAGCTTCGATTATGGCATATGAAGTCAGCCTGGAATGTTTTAGAAAGTTAATTGAAACAAAATCAGAATGATTGATCCAAACATTCTCCCATTGTTGTTGAGACTGGGATCCAAAATTGACAAATTGATAAACATTAATAAACTTGTGTAGTTATATTTAAATGACCCTTTTCATAATATCACACTGTAATCAATGCTTGTTTGTTTACTTGTTTTATTTTTTTTTTCTGTGCTGGAGATTGATTGTAGGGCCTAGTGCATGCTAAGAAAGTGTTTCCCTCCTAAGCTACAGCTTGAACCCACTTGGCTGTATTTCTTTTTCCATAGTGGACAATTTTTGTTCTATTCTGATGTAATAAAATTTTCTTTGTCAAATCTTATTACCAAGAGAAGGACGCTGACCAGAAGGCCAGGTTTTATTAGTCTATTTTATTTTCCTTCTTAAATCTTTAGGTTAGTAAAACTTTTAGTTAGAATCTTTGTGTGAAAATTGCAAGTAGCAGCAAAGCAAAAGTGTTCTATGGTCCCATGAAGAGAAAATATAAAACAAGTCCAAAGAGACCTATGAAATATCTGAGGCATAAAGCAACCACGTATTCCTCACCTCAGGTTTTATTGCTATTCTTCAGCTAGGAGTTCCTTAAAGCTATAGAGGAGTCCTTCATGGATTACAAGTTGTGGGTGAATTCTTCAAAGACAGGGTCATGAACAGAGTTCATTACTGCTCCCAAGATTATATGTGACAAGTCACAACAGCTTGAAGACCTGACCATATACAGAGGAAAACAAAGACTTACAATTTTCTAGAATGTGTTATCATCATACTATTATCTTAAATAGAAGACAATGAGATAGCATAAAATGTAGATATGTTGGTGTCTCGTATTAAAAGTGTTTTTGCCATCATAGAGATATTAGGCTCTTGTTCTTTCCTATGAACAGCTAACGGTTTTTAAGGAAAGCTGGAACTCACTTCTCTGTTCTAACACTGTACCTTTCAATGACTTTTTCTTAAGTGCTAAGCAGTTAAAGGCAAGATGTTATGACATCCATGATGGAGTGAAAGGTCCAAATGACAACTCTCAGCAAGTAATAGTTGAATGTGCACCTTACTGTTCTTTGCAAGAAAATCTAAAAGAAAAACAAGGTTTTAAAATATCTTTGCAAACTAATTCAAATACAGCCTACGATAACTTTATTTGTAATATTTAAAAACACAAGGCCTTTTCCTTCATGGAAAATGAACCTAATATTCTCTCAACATTTTGCCAATACACAAAACATGCACAAATATCATAGCGAAATATATATCCATGCATTGTCATTAGCATGAACTTATTTAATGCACACAGCCTGTTAATGAATTTTACAGTTAGTTATGCAGGTCATCTACGTAGTAGAAATATTTCAGAAGGCAAGTACTCTGATTACAGATTTTAATAATTCAGCAGTAAACAAAACTAGCTTTATAATCTATTGAGGGGGAAAATCTTTAGATGAAACTATAAAATATTAATCTTTAAATAGGTGAACAATTTAAAATTATATTTCACTAAAAATGGTATTTTTATATGAGATAAAGAGTATAAGAAGGACCTAGTTTGGCAAAAATATGCAGTGAGTCCACACTCAGATACTGATATTTGACCTGAGACTGTTTATAGTTAGATGCTCCCAAGAGTCAAAGAGCCTACATGAAATGGTAGAGAAGAGGGGAGCAGAGTCAAGGCACTAAGGTCATAAGAGTGGGTGAGTGTGAGCTAAAGGAGCAGAGGGAAGCCTGGGTAGATATGTCATAACTACGTAGTCATCAAAAACTTACACACGGGTGTTGAAACTGCTTAGTCATTGAAGACTCTATGCAAGGTTATTTCTTAGTAAGGAGAAAACATTCTGAAAGAATCTGATATCTAAAAGAGGATCCGAATAAAGCAGCGTTTATTTCAGTTTGAGACAGTAATCTACTATCTAGTTACGAACCTGAGTTCAATCCCCACAACACCACCTCCAAACACACACACACACACACACACACACACACACACACACACACAGCTATACTTTGTCATGTAATTCATATGTTAATTTTAAAACACCAATGATGTGAGAGAGGTGTTGGTGGGGGGAGCTGTTTCAAAACATGCCTGACAAAGCTAGGAGATACAGCTAGAAGGTCTGTGTGTCGGGCACAGAGAAGGAAAAGAGAATGCCAGCCCTGATGAACATGCAGAGGTTTGCTTAAAACAAAAACAAAAACAAGAGCACAACAACCCTGTCCCTCAAAGAGCTCTTGAACTATACAATTTATACTAGCAGGTGGGTCGGTGGGCTGCCTTCAGATTCAGTTAACAATTTGCTAAGACTTTGCACATGTGTGTTTTAAGTTGTTGTGTTTTTTTTCCTGCCCTCAAAGGCTTGTAATTAAGAAATTAGGAGAGGAGTCATAGCTCTTAAGGAAAATCAGAAATGGCACTGGAGACCCGAATCCCACTCACCGAGCCTTGACTGTGGATGGTATGGCACAGTCAGATAAATAGTGAAATTGAACTCCACCTCTTTCCATCCCCATTTCCTGCTAATTTTCTTCTTCTTTTTTACTTCTTCTTCCTTTGTCTTATTTTTCATGTTATGCAAATATGTATGTGTATAAATACGTATGAGTATATATATATGTATATATGGATTTATATGACTATATTACTAATTCACTCTTTCTTTTAGACAGAGTCTCAAACAGCCCAAGATGGTGTCACAATCACTATATAAAGATGACCTTGAATTTGTCATTGCTCGGGATCCACCTCCCCTCCTGACTGCTACAATTTTATGACAGTCTTACAACACCATTTCAAGTTCATCAGATGCTGGGAATTGAACTTGAGTTCCCTGCCTTCTAGGTAAACACCCTGCTAAGCAAACCATAGTCCAACCTCGCATTACCTTTTCTTTTTTTAAATTTTTATTAATTACGCTTTATTCACTTTGTGTCCCCCCATAAGCCCCTCCCTCCTCCCCTCCCAATTCCACTATCTCACCCCCTTCTTCACACATGCCCCTCCCCAATTCCACTGATGGGGGAGGTCCTCCTCTCCTTCCTTCTGATCTTAGTCTATCAGTTCTCATCAAAAGTGGCTGCATTGTCATCTTCTGTGGCCTGCTAAGGCTGCACCCCCCTCAGGGGGAGGTGATCAAGGAGCAGGCCAATCAGATTATGTCAGAAGCAGTCCCTCTTTCCATTACCATGTAACCCACTTGGACACTAAACTGCCATGGGCTACATCTGTGCAGGGGTTCTAGGTTATCTCCATGCATGGTACTTGGTTGGAGCATGAGTCTCTGGGAAGACCCCTGTGTTCAAATTTCTGGTTCTGTTGCTCTGCTTGTGGAGTTCCTGTCCACTCCAGATCTTACTATTTCCCACTTCTTACATAAGATTCTACGCACATTGCCCAACAGTTGGCCATAAGTCTCAGCATTTGCTTTGATAGTCTGCAGGGCAGAGCCTTTCAGAAGCCCTCCTATCTTCCTATGAATATAAAGAGTGATTCACTCCTTTCTGCTGGGAACTCAAATTGATAAAGTTATGGAAATATTAAAATACTGAGATGGCAAAACCCCACCAACCTATGTTCTCAGTCACAGAAACACAGAAATAGGGCTAAAACCCTGGATAAATAATTATATACATTGATGATGGATCTTTGTCAAAGGTCAAGGATGTAAGCCCTTGAAAAGGGAAATGATTTTTAATGGTTTGAAAGTTGCAGTGTGAACCATCTAATCCCTTCCTGGGCATTCTGCAAAAGATGTCCTCAGGAGGCAGCCAACTTAACTTACTGTTGAAAATGTACAGAAAAACTACACAACAGGAGGTATATATCCTAGATTCCAGGGAAAGAATTGACAGAAAGGAAAACAATATGCCCCCGCAATTCAAACCCAAGTTACTCAAAGGCTAGGGAATTCAAGAGCCAAGGGAAGATAAATAATTTATGCAAGGAATTATCTGTCTGCTGAAGCGGCTCTCAAATTTTTAATAGAGCATCATGTTTTCTAATTTTTTTTTTAAAAAAGAAAAGACTGGAGAACTCTTAAGTACTGGAGACTATTTTAAAGATTTAAAAAACGTTCCTATTTAGTAGCTCTAAAAATGCATCTGTGTTTTACAAAATCTTGGAAAAATAAAATTGCATTCTGTTTCAAATGATAATTTCTTAAAGTATATGCCAGAGATTTCCAGCTGCCCAATAAAGAAAGTTACTTTTCTTCTTTTTCTATTGTAGTGAGGAGCAACCATCAAGGCGTCCTACTATCCTGATTTCCATATCCCTAAGAAATAGACCCATGCAACTGAGGTTAAAAATATGTGTAAACATATGTCAACATATTTTTGATAAATGAATATTTTATTTTTTCTTTAAAAATATTATATACTTTTGAACCATAAATAATAAAATAGGTATATGATAGATTCATAATAATAAAATTTGATAGATATATCTACATACATGAAAACTTTAGTGATAAGCAAGTGTTTCAATATTTTTTCCACATTTGTAAACCAACATCAATTTCTATTATATCTGTTCCCATACTCTTTTTTGAACATATGCCTTGTATACATTCTACTGTATATAGAAAGTATGTTCTTTATTTGGATTTTTTTGCAGTATAGAGTATTATGTTATGAATCTGCTGTATTTTACCTTAACACTCAACTTCAAAGGACTTCCTGGCTTATCAGCTGATTTAAACCTGTATTCTGTCCAAAAGATATACCAAGATTAGTTCAGACATATATCAATGAATTTTGGAGGGTGTTAACAGCTCATTGGTAGAACAGTATTTTTTAATTTTTTATATTAATTACAGTTTATTCACCTTGTATCCCAGCTGTAGCCCTCTCCCCGAACCCCTCCCAATCCTACCCTTCCTTCAGTCCACTGATAAGGGAGGTCCTCCCATGCACTTCCTTCAGTCCACTGATAGGGGAGGTCCTCTCCCCCCTCTATCTGACCCTAGCTTATCAGGTCTCAACAGGACTGGCTGCAATGTCCTCCTCTGTGGTCTTGCAAGGCCACTCCCCCATCAGGGGGAGGTGATCAAAGAGTCAGCCACTGAGTTCATGTCAGAGATAGTCCCTGCTCTCCTTACTAGGGAACCCACTTGGAGACTGAGCTGCCATGGGCTACATCTGAGCAGGGGTTCTACGTTATATCAATAAATGGTCCTTGGTTGGAATATCAGTATCCGAAAAAGACCCCTGTGCCCAGATTTTTTGGTTCTTTTGCTCTCCTTGTGTAGCTCCTGTCCTCTCCAGAGGCAGACCAGGTTTTTAACACATAAGAAGACCTGGGCTTGATCCTAATACCTTCAGTGTAACCAAACAGCTACTCACATGCTCACACAAAACCCTATTCAGGACTTATTTCATATAGTAAAGTCAGAGAACCCAAGTTCAGGGGAAGAGCTATTTCAGTACATGCCTAGCACATCTGAAGGATATCTAGAAAATGAATATGCCTGAGGACCAGCTGGAAAAGGGAGAATGCTGGAAGGCAACTAGAAGAGGAAGCAGCCATAGGAGATGCTCATTACAGCTTCAGGCTTCAAAGCACTGAGAGGTTTGATGTAAATTTTCTCTAGCTCCTGATACTGCAATAAATGAACTTTCGCATTTGTCTTCTATTTACCATATAAGTATAGTTGTATGGTAATTTCAGGACTTAGGCTAATAGAAACAAAGAGACATGCTTTAGTACACCCAGTTACATAGATACTGCTAAAGGTGCTTCCTAAAAATCAGCTGAAGAGCAGCTTGCACCTCATTAGAGCTATGTTTCACTTTTACTGTTATTTCTATTCTATTTTTTCTGCTGTACATGCATATATATGCATTGCTATTGTTTTAAACAGATTACATTTTGGTTGCTATGGTCATTGTCATTATACGAGATAAAAATATTTGCATAGTTTTGTGAAAACTGGTAATATCCCTGGATAAACACAGAAACTGTTGTAGAATATGAGCTAGCTAATAATGTGAGGTCCTGAAAGAGTCAAGATTTGGTGGTCTTCAGAAATGAAAGAAGAATGAATGATCTCACAAAAGTGAAAAAGCTTACACCTTGATGAAAAGAACATATGTGTGTAGAGACAGAATTGTTGCTTTCTTAAATTTCAGTATCAGATTTACTCCTAGTTCTTGATGGTTACTTTTTTGTTAAGGCACAGGCTGCATGATCTGTGGAGAATAAAGGGAATGTCAACAAAGAGAAACCAAGGATAGGACATGAAGTATTTCTTGTAGGAGATGAGAAATCACAGTGCCTAGTGAGACACAATTCAATTGAAATCACAGTAAGAACCTGATCAAACAGGTGACATGAATGTGTGGTGTCACCACGTGGCTCAGGTACAGGCTGCTTATTCCGGCAGCCTCAGATGTCTGTGTACAGACAAAGAGACCATAGGCAGCAGAATCTACTCAATTCCAGATTCTCACAATGCAGGAAAGATAAGGACACCACGTTAAGGTCATCTATAACTCTTCAGAGAGAAAACCTGAAGGCAGTAAGATATAGCAGGAAGGAAGAAAAAAAGTTGTGCTCTTAACTTTAGAGAGCTTTAACAAACCTTCTATTTAGTGCAACATACCAAACATAACCTATGCCATCACAGAATGATACGTGTTATTAGAAACAAAGGAAATCAATTTTGAAATACACAAATTAAGAATCTATGTCTATAACATGATGTTTTGAAATAAGTATTCATATTGTAATATCTAGGTTAAGAAAATTAGTTTATAACTTACTTGACTCCCATTTTAGAAGAACACTGAAATCTACTTTTTATTAACTCTAAAAATATTCAGCTTCTGGGTTTTTGTCCATACATGTCTGCAATTTTGCATCCTTTGACCAAAATCTTGTAACCTTCCTCCATTGTCTTTTCTTTTCTACTTTTTCTTACTTTTGAGTCTGAGTCATTTGTGTCTGGGCTCTAAGCACAAGTGTACTAATGTTGTGCTGGACTTTGTTTGCACACATATGTCACTTTACATGATGCTGTCCAAATTCACCAGTCACTATGCAGTTAGCAACAAATCCTGACAGTTGATCTTAATCAACAAATCTCATAGTTTATAATAAAGAACTCTTCTTTTCCACAGAGCCTTTAAATATTTTCACCAAGATGTCTCTCTGTGCTTCCTCCTTGTCGTCCTTCAATACTGCTGATTGCTCTCAGGAAGTGTAAAACTGAATTTTCAAGAAATCCTTATTTTTAATTTACAGTATGAACTAATAATAAATAGTAAACTCTATGATCACGACCTTATTTCCTTAGCGAGATTCAATATAAAGAGTGCACTGTATTTCTTTGCATTTGTGTAGGAAAATGCCTTTTATACATTAGGCAGACAGCAGATGAGGGAGAATGGGTGAAGACGACAGGAAGCTTTCTATGGACTAATAGTTTAAAATACCATTCGTGATATCTGGGTTTGAACAAGAACTAAATCTCACTGCTTGTGTAATAGCATCTTCAGAGGGCTCAAAAACGGAGTACACTGAAAGAGTATGGTGATTGGTGCTTTGCCAATGACTTGCGTGGTCACTGAGCCTTCAATTTCTGCCATTTTAGGAGGTGAAGCATTTCCTTTGCAGCTTTCTATTTTATTAGGTGTATCTTGGGTGAAACAAGTTCATACAAATCCTTGATCCTGCCAGCCACGAGGAATAAGGCAGGTTTTCTCTCTCTCTCTCTCTCTCTCTCTCTCTCTCTCTCTCTCTCTCTCTCTCTCTCCCTCTCTCTTCCTCTTTTATCCTCTTAGATTTTTCCCTATTGATGTTCCTTGAATTAAAGGAAATATCCTGTTGTCTACAAACTCACTGGGCTTCATTAGATGCCAGTATGTTCATAAAAATACAGACAACTATATGTTATTAGCTTTTGTATTGCACAGTCTCTTTTTGTAAAGCCCAGTCTCTTATTCTGCTTTCATCTATCCACTATTATTATTTTTTATTATTGTATGTGTGTGTGTTTGTGCAGGTCTCCACATAAACATATAAACTTGTGTATGCCAGAGTACAAGTTTCAGAATTTAGTTCTCACCTTCAGATTTAGTAGGGCAGTGTCTCCTCATTATTTCTGTTGTGTTTATATACTACTGCCTAGCTGGCCAATAAGCTCTGAACAATTAGGTTTCCACTGTCCAGCTCATTGTAGGAGTGTAGGGATTTCAAATTCATGCCAGCTACCATATCTGGCTTTTTTAATGTTGTTTCTAAAGATTAACATTAGATCACCAGGTTACAAAAAATATGCTTTTACCTTTGAGCCATCTTATTATCCCAATATTTAATTCATCTGCTTATGGATATATGGATGAGACTTACAGAATACCTCTTTATGTTAATTAATATCTCTTCTAAAATAATTCTTTAATTATTTTCTTTTCTTTCATCCTAATTATTAATGCTTAATGTCATTGTTCTTTAGGCTTGCATGGGAACGTGTTCTGTAAAATTTTGAGTTAACAAAAGGTTACAGAAAATTCTTAGGACCAGACAATGTATAAAAAAAATCACCAATAAAAATGAGTACTAATATATGTATTTATTTGTTAATTAGCTAGAAAAACATCTTTTGAAGATTTCATCATACAATGGCTTGAGTGTTCTTTCATTATGTCATCATGTCCAGAAACCAGCTTTCAGGCCATTCTTTTTACTTTGGTATCTTCCATTCAACAACAACAAAAATAAAGCCACTATTAATATTTTTTACTCTTTCTTAGATCTTTGGAAAGTGTTTAATATCAAAACAAGACACATATGCTCATCTCTAATGTCGTCTAATGCTTTGTATTTAATGTACTTACAACACTATGCTCGGTATTTTTCATCCATTCTTCTGTGTGTTGTTATTCGCTTTAACTATCTATCACTAAATGTGTTAATATATTGTTCAGGCCACTAGTGAGCAAGAGCAACAAGAGTTCCAAGCTCTGTATTATTTTAAACTAATCGTAACACAATCACCTCATTACCATTGTGGTATCCTTGAATATCAACCTCAACTCCATTTTCTAAAACCATAATATGTGGCAGATATACAAAGAGCCCATGGCAGGAGCAGGAAGAAAACATACTTTGGCTTTAAGATCTTCTATTCAAACACAGTATTAGGCTGTCATTGGAAACAGAGACACACTGCATTGATGAGAATGTGATCAGGTTTTCAATGCGGAGTTTGGTAGAAGGCATCTAAAAGACTGCCTTGGACACTGATGGTGGGAGGTTTACAGAGCAAAAGAGATTGACTATTCTTCGAACATGTCAGGGCTGTAGAGTCAACGTGCAGCTTCTGTCAAAAAGGTATGTAGCCCATGGCAGCTCAGTATCCAAGTAGGTTCCCCAGTAAGGGGAACAGGGACTGTCTCTGACATGAACTCAGTGGCTGGCTCTTTGACCTCGTCCCCACCTTGGTGGAGGAGCAGCCTTGCTAAGCCACAGAGGAGGACATTGCACCCAGTCCTGATGAGACCTGATAAGCTAGGGTCAGATGGAAAGGGAGGAGGACCTCCCCTATCAGTGGACTTAGGGAGGGGCAGGGAGGAAATGAGGGAGGGAGGGTTGGATTGGGAGGAAATGAGGGAGGGGGCTACAGCTGGGATACAAAGTAAATAAATTGTAATTAATATAAAAAAATAAAATTTTAATTAAAAAAAGATATGGATGAGCACCAACACATGGATTCAAACATACAGATAAAGCCAAAAAGATATCACTCTGCATGTTTTAGCTTGCATTTTCTTTAGAGAAAAATCAGTCATATTAGATTTATAGTTTTATGACCTAATTTATTTAATTACATTCATAAATACATTTGTGAAGAAGATGCCACATTTTAGAATTCTAGGCATGCATAACCCTGTGGGAAGTGAGGCTGAAATAAGTCAATTGAGAATAGCCCTCTAGCCTCACTTCACCAGTTGATCACCAAAACCTGCCCAGGCTTGTTGGGAGGAGAGTGACAGAAAGTCAGCTCCGCTAAAAAAATTTGGCCATACACACACACAAACACACACACACACACACACACACATTTGTGTGTATGTATATTTTGTATATGTATGTGTGTGTGTGTATATGTATATTTTGTATATGTATAAAGCAGCTTCCTTTGAAGTCATATTTTTACCTTGAAATTTGGACATGTATTCTATATCATTTCTCTCTGTAAAACCTCCAGTTAAATCTTATTGTAGGCTTATATTCCCCCAAAATAACAGTGTGATCATAACACAACCCAAGCCTACATATAATGACAAGCAAGTAGACGTAGAAGTTATGAACTACATAAGCTGTAGCTGAAGAAATTTGCACAAGAAATTGTATTCAGAACCCTGTGAATATCTAAAAAGTCATTGATTTTTATGTGCAGTTCAGATTGAATTTAGCCATGTAGAATTTTTTGCATTAAAAGTTATGTAAGACTAGTCAGCTAAGATCAAGTCTTTTGAAGACTGTGTTTCCTCTGTAATAAACACATTTGATAGATATAGTCCACAAATTTAAGATTGTTAATTTGAATATTATTTTAAAACATCTATTTTTAAGTTTATTTCTTTCATTTTTTGGTATTATACTATAATTGCATCATTTTCCCTTCCCTTTCCTTTCTCCAAACCTTACTGCAAAACTCCCCTTTCTCTCTTTCAAATTCATGGCCTCTTTTTTCACTAATGGTTATATATATATATATATATATATATATATATATATATATATATATGCATATACACACATATATATGTATATATACATATATATATATTTGCTTCATGTATTGAATTTGGGTTCATTTTTACAATAATAACTCAGAAGCACAACTACTATTTGGTCATACGTATATTCACATGGATTTCTATCAAATAAGACAAAGATTCAAGCACTGATCTTCTCCATCATGTTACATATATGTGTGTGTATGTATACGAACATATATGAACTTTTATATGAACAAATGTACATTTATATGGCATATTTTGCAGTAAAAAGTCGGCTTTTGTACCTTGATATTATTAAAGATAAATGACGTAAGTCTTCACACTACTTAGAGTGAATGCATCTAATACGTAGTCCAGAAGCATGAAGACAGCAGCAGGTATTGCTGCCAACCATAAATTGCAAGATTACCCCAATCATCTAGTCTATAAAGAGATTTGAGCTATTGAAATCACAATAAGTTGATCAGTGTTTTAACAGTAATTAGTTCAGAAAAGATAAAAAAGAAGATATTGATGAATGCAAAAAATAGAGAATCAGTGTGGAAAATATAATGTGGTTGGCAGGTACCCATTGGGAATAAAATGTAAAAAACCATAATTGTTTTTATGGTCACATTCTAAAGATAAGTAAGTGGTATTTTCTGAAGCTAACCACGTAGTTATTGTTCAGCGTAGGTCTTGATATTCCATGTTATCTAACCAGCATTTACAGCTAACCCTGAATCTTCTCTTCACTGGAGACAATGCTGAATTCAAGAGAGAATTCCAATTGTGGACTATTTACTAAAAGTTTCTGTTATGGAAGAGAGGATATGAGAATAGTAGACAAAAAAGGAATATAATAAAAATAAATTTTAAATGTATTTATATTATGGTAGTTTTATTTACTGGCTTAGAGAAATATTAAAATAACAAATGTAAATATTAGATCAAATTTTCAGTCAGGTTGTTTTGTAACATGTTAGCAAAAGCCTTCTAGCTGTAGGTACCATCATACGAAATGAATAGTTTTCATTCTTGCTCTACATTCAAAATATTGTAATTATGTCTCTTGTCATCAACAATTGTTTTACTTTGATAATTATGATTTGACTTTTAAGGAGAGAATAATACATGTGCTTCTAAACAGGAAAACATGCACTGATACTGGCTCACATATTACTGTTATGGTGATATAAGAAAAATTACTTGGTAGATATAAGAATATAAGAATAATTACATGAAGTTATTGCAGTGTGATTTTAACCGCTAGTTCAAATGAACTGTTAATGCTTCATATACTGAGCTTTATACCAGTTTCTACATGTTTTTGTCACAATAATGTATAAAGGAATACTTTTAAGAGAGAAACTGCATAGCGAAATCTTTTATCTGCAATTACTGATTTCATGCCTGAAATGACAAGCTGCTAGTATAACTTTTAAGTATACAATGACAAAATTATAACATATATGAGATGCAACAGTTTTCATATCAATGTACTTTGTATTAGGTGTTCATTAAAATAATAGCCCATTCTGACATTACTCCACCTTTAGGCTGTATCTAAGCTTTTAGAAATCTTGAAATGTTTTTCAAGAAAATATTACAAGTAATAAAAAATAAAATTTTCTTAAAACAATCTTTAACATAAATACAAAATAATAATTACTTCTAAAATCAATATTATTTTAATATTAATCAAGGCTTCTCTAAAAATACTGAAATTGCTATGAAGGCAAAGATTCTTTAAAATATGCCATCAGTAATGTTGCTAAACTTTGCAGTTTTTTTTAATGAAAGTAATAATAACAGCATATTGTGAACATAGATACCAACTGTATACATAACTCAGCCCACACTAGCCACATTCATATCAGCTTTCACGTGTCTTCTGTATGTTTGCTCTGTGTGGTCCTGGATGCAGGACAATAAAAGCAGCAGTGTGTTTGTAGACATTCACTGAAAACATGTAAATACACAGTGAATGTAACTATATTTTTTCTCTGTCACATGCTATTTCTTGCATTTTAAAAATCACTTTTTTTTGTTTGAGATTATAATATAATTACATCATTTTCCCTTCCAGTTCCTCCCTCTAACCCCTCCCACATACTCCTCTTTGCATTTTCATATGTATTTATGTGCATATATATAAACACATAACTACAAATTATTTCTTTAAAATGTTTTTGATATTTTTATTTTTAGGGCTGACCATTTGATATTGGATAACCATTGATTCATTCTTTCATGAGGAAGACTATTTCTCCCATTCAAAGCATTCTTTAGTTGTCCATAGGTTTTAAATGGATAATATCTGCTCTACACTTCTGAGACTAGGGCATGTTTTAAAGCGTGTGTATGTGTGTGATTGTATGATTTTGTGTGGTATGTGTGTATGTTTGTATGTATGAGGGAGGCATATGTATGTGGTGTGTTTACATGTATGTGTGTGAGGGCAGTGTATATGTGTGTGTGTATATGTGGATTGTGTGTATGTGTGTTGTGTGTGTGTGTTTTGTGTGTATATATGTGTGGGGGGGATATGTTGGTGCCTATGAGTACAAGTATCCACAGAGGTTATGGGTACAGGACCTCCCTGGTGCTGGAGTTATAGGCAGATATGAACCACCCAAAGCAAGTACTAGGAAATGATCTCTGCTCCTTTGCAGTAGATGGAATTGAGCTGAAGTCCTGAGGAATTTTCTCAGGTCCTTATATTTTGAAGTATAATCTATACAAGAAATTTGACAGAAATTTGCCTTGATGCTAAATTCTTATCAATCTATTTTGAGGGAAATGCATTCATCATTGTCCACATAATGTCAAAGCATAATATGTTTTTTATTCCCCCTTAAACTATAGGTATAGTTCAGTCAGTTATAGAATATGCTTTTCCTTTGTGTCATGTGTTGAGATTTGGCATTTCTTAGCACAGCAATTATTTCTTTTTTTTTCAGATGATTTTTTACTTTTAATTTTTTTATTAATTACAATTTATTCACTTTGTATCCCCTTTGTATCCCTCTCCCTCCTCCCCTCCAAATCCCACCCTCCCTCTTACCCACCCATGTCCCTCTCCCCGTCCACTGAAAAGGGAGGTCTTCCTCCCCTTCCCTCTGATCCTAGTCTATCAGGTCTCATCAGGAGTGGCTGCATTGTCTTCTTCTGTGGCCTGGTAAGGCTGCTCCCCCCTCAGGGGAAGTGATCAAAGAGCAGGCCAATCAGTTCATGTCAAAGACAGTCCCTGTCCCCATTACTATGGACGCCATTTGGATACTGAACTGCCATAGGGTACCTCTGTGCAGGGGTAAAACTGATACTCCAGCCAAGGACCACAGCAATTATTTCATACAAGACATATGTTGCCATAAACACAAGCATGTGATTTCTTCCTATCTCCAAGTAGAGTCGTGTTTCAAGCTCCAAAAAAATAATGAGAATGTTAGTCCCAAAATAGAGTTAAAGTTCTTAGGCATGGAGACAACATTTCAGTTTAAAACTTTTTGACATGCTTCTTGAATAGTTCATATGCCTCTTTGGAGCCCTGAATATTTTTTTTTAAAGCTTGAGGGTAAAATATTTTTTAAATAAGTCTAAAATTACGCTTTGCCAATTTGTGCCTATCCTAATTCAAACTACATATTTATCTCTTGTAATTCTTGGAAGAGAAGTTCTTCCCAATGTGTATAAATGATTAATATCTTAAACTGTGCGGATGGAAGCTATGTCACTTGACAGGCTTAGGCACCCTGTTCTCTTAAGTGTTAGGGACTATACTATAGTCTACACTATGCCATAGCCAGACCTACTACATATCTTAATTCTTTCTGATGGCTAGGCTAAGAGACCTTTCAGAACTATTAATAGATTATGTTATCCAAATAAAAATTGGTTTGATCTGAAGGTAATTACTTCACTATTTATGCATGAATATAGGTAATAGCAAAGTTAAGTTCCTATAGTCAAACATTAATAAAAACTGAATAAACGACGATTTCATTTTAGTTCTTGGTTGGTTAGTATATATGCCAGTCACAGTCCTCAGTGCTTTAATACAGTGCCACATTCACCCCTATTGCTTCTGAAAGAGGTAACCATTATCAGGTGGCCTCACTGCCCCTTTTAAGCTAACACGTGGTACAACAATAAGCGAACATAAATAATCCAAATCTAAGGCACTTAATGATGATAAATGCCAATTTTCAAACTAAAATTCTTCTCAAGACTTGTATGATTTTATAGCAGTCATAATGAATGAAAATTGTTGATGAGAAGAGGTTTTTTTAATTTAATTTTATTTTATTTTTATCAGTTACATTTTATTAACTCTGTATCCCAGCCGTGTCCCGAACCCTCATTCCCTCCCAGTCCCTCCCTCCCTCCCTCATCACCACTGTGCCCCTTTCCAACTCCACTGATAGGGGGGGACCTCCCCACCATTCATCTGATCCTGTTTTATCAGGTATCTTCATTGAGTTCCTGTTAGAGATGAGAAGAGTTTTATCTGTCCTTCAATTAGTGAAGCAAGTAATCCTGATATGTTTGTAAACTTTCTTCTTTATCTATTTATTTATTTATTAGTTTGTTTAGTTAGCTAGTTATTTTTATTGAAAATATTTTTCTCTCTTACCATATGTCATAATCACATTTTCACTCTCTGCACTCTTCACAGCTGTTCCCTTTCCTCTCCTTTCCCCTGATTGTCTTCCATTCTGTTTCCTCTTTAGAAAAGAACAGGCCATCAATGGATGAACAGGAAACAGGACAGGAGCCTACTACAGAGGGCCTCTGAAAGATTCTACCCAGCAGTGCATCAAAGCAGATGCTAAGACTTATAACCAAATTTTGGGCAGAGTGCAGGGAATCTTATGAATGAAGTGGGAGACAGTAGGACCTGGAGAGGACAGGAGCTACACAAGGAGAGCAACAGAACCAAAATATCTAGGACCATGGGTCTCTTTGGAGACTGATATTCCAACCAAGGACCATTCTTGGATATAACCTAGGACCCCTGCACAGATGTAGCCCATGGCAGCTCAGTATCCAAGTGGGTCCCCTAGTAAAGGAAACCAAACAGGGACTGTCTCTGACATGAACTCAGTGGCTGGCTCTTTGACTGCCAGCCCCTGAGGGGGGAGCAGTTCTGCTAGGCCACAGAGGAGGACAATGCAGCCAGTCCTGATGAGACCTGATAGGCTAGGGTTAGATGGAAGGGGAGAAGGACTTCCCCTATCAGTAGACTTGGAGAGGGGCTTGAGAGGAGATGAGGGAGGGAAGGCAGGATTGAACGGGGACAAGGGAGGGAGCTACAGCTGGGATACAGCTGGGAATAAACTGTAATTAATCTAAAAAATAAAAAATTTAATTAAAAATATTTATTTTTTATTTAATTAAATTAAAGATTTAATTTTAACTCAATTAAAAAACTAATTTAACAGGTATCTTCAGGACTGGCTGCAAAGTCCTCCTCTGTGGCCTAGCAGAACTGCTCCTCCCTTGGGGAGTGGGGAGGTCAAAGAGCCTGACATTGAGCTCCTGTCAGAAATAGTCCCTGTTTCCCTTACTATGGGAAACCAAATGGTTACTGAGCTACCACAGGCTACATCTGAGCAGAGGTTCTAGGTGGTATCCATACATGGTCCTTGGTGGAGTGTCAGTCTCAGAAAATACCTCTGTGCCCAGATATATTTGGTCCTTGTGAAGCTCCTATCCTTTCCATGTTATACTAACTCCTCCTTCTTTCATATGATTCCCTGCACTCTGCCGAAGGTTTGGTTATGAGTCTTAGTATCTACTTTAAAGATACCTGATAAAACAGGGTCAGATGAAAGGGGAGGAGGTCCTCACCAATCAGTGGTCTTGGAAAGGGGCAGGGAGGAGATGAGGGAGGGAGGGAGGGAGGGTTTGGGAAGGAATGAGGGAGCGGGATACAGCTGGGATACAGAGTTAATAAAATGTAACTAATAATAAAAAAATAAAATTAAAAAAATAATTTTAAAAAGCCAAACAGGACAAAACAAGTTATTATAAGACAAGGTGAAAGCCCTCATATCAATGCTGGACAAGGCAATCCAAAAAGACAAAAAAAAGAGCCCATGAGCAGGCAAAAGGGTCAGTGATACACTTGCTCCGACTGATAGGAGTCCCACTAAAACACCAAGCTAACAGCCATACACATACACAGAGAGCTTGGTACAGACCCTTGCCGGCCCCATGCCTGCCCCTTCAGTCCCTGTTAGCCTGTGTGAGCCGTGTTTAGTTGATTTGGTGGGCAATGAACTGCTGGTGTCCTTCTCATCCTCTGATAACTACAACATTCCTGCTCTCTCTTCTACAGGGGTTGTGGATTTCCAGGAGAAGTGACTGGATGGAAATCTTAAATTTAGAATCTTTCTGTGTATATAATGTGCATCTCTGGATCAGTCCCCACCCCACCCCACCTGTGGAAACCACTGATAACAGCTGGACAGTACACCAATCTATGATGATAGCAGAATATTATTAGGAAAGATTTCATCGATTTTTTTTCCAGTCCTGTTTGGTTCTACCCTAGGTCTCTGGGCTATCCAGGCACTGTAGAACATGAGTTCTCTGTCAAGCCACGGCCCTCAAGTTAAACCAAATATTAGTTGGCTACTCCCACAATTTTTGCGGAACCAGGCATATTCCAGGCAGGACCACTTGTAAGTGGGGTGTTAGGGGGCTGGGTTAGTCTACAGCATTCTCTTTTCATAACCTGCCGACCACCTTTTCATGCCAAAGAGACAAGAACTTAAGGTGAAGGCTCTTTGCCGACACCAGCTCAACCTCTCTAATTTGAATGAGCTGCGTAGATGTTGTCATCAGTGATGGGGCCCCATTGTCAGTTTTCAGAGCATGACCTTCTGTCCTAGTTTCAGCATGTGTTGCTTAGCCATCTACATGAGATCCCCTTGGCCAACAACAATCAAATGTGACCTAGTCAAAGAACAGGAAGGTTTGCCTGGCTATAGTAAATGGACGGTTCAAAATTCATATCCTTTGTCATTCAGAGTCCTCACTAGGGCCACCCACATTACCTCCAGGAAGTTTCCACTGCAAGAGGTTTCCACAGTACTCCCCAAACGTAAACAAATTCCAGCTGTCTCTCTTCATATACTTTCCATCCATCTACCCCACCGGATCCTTTCTGCTCCCATCTCAGCCTTCCCGAGCCCTTTTGCAAAATCTGTTCTATTTCCTCGCCTAAGGAGATCCCTGTATCCCTTCTATAGGCCTCCTCTTCACCTAACCTCTTCGGGTCTACAGAGTGTAGCTTGGTTATAATTTACTTAAGAGCTAATACCCACTTATAAGTAAATACATACCATGTTTATCTTTCTGAGTTTGGGTTATGTTACTCAGGATGATGTTTTCAAGTTCCATGCATTTGCCTGAAAATTTTTTGATGCCACTTCTTTGAACAGTTCAGCAATATAGCATTGTGCAAATGTGCCAAATTTTATTCTGGTGGACATCTAGGTTGTTTCCCATTTCTGAATATTGTGAATAAACCACAAAGGACGTGGTGGAACAAGTGTACTTTCAGGAGGATCTTTTGGGTAAATGCCCAAGAGTGGTATGACTATGGTTTGACCTACATCAATTCCCAATTTTTTTAAGAAAATACCATATTGATTTCCAAAGTGGCTGTATAACTTTGCACTCCCACCAGCAAAGGAGAAGTGTTCCCCTTCATCCACATCTTCTACACCATGAGCTGTCCCTTGTGGTTTTCATCTTAGTCATTCTGACAGGTGTAAGATGGAATCTCAGAATCATTTTGATAAGCAGTTTCCTGATGACTAAGGAAGTTGAATATTTCAAATATTTCTCAGCCATTTGCGATTTCTCTATTGAGAATTCTCTGTTTAGATCTCTACTCCATTTTTAAATTGGATTATTTGGGTTTTGTATATTTAATATTTAATTTCTTGATCTCTGTATATAATTTGGATATTAGACTTCTATCAGGTGTGGTGTTGGTGAAAATCATTTCCCACTCTAAGGCTGCATCTTTGAATGATGGTGTTCTTCACCTTACAGAATCTTTTCGTTTTCATGAGGTCTCATGTATTCATTTTTTATCTTAGCTCCTGCACTATCATTTTTCTGTTCAGGAAGTTGTCTCCTGTGCCAATTTGTTGAAGGCTGTTTTCTCTTTTAGCAGATTTAGTGTGTCTGGTTCTACGTTGAGGTCTTTGATCCACTTAGACTTAAGTTTTGTGTAGGGTGATAGATATGGATCTATTTGCATTATTCTGTATACCCACATCTGGTTTGACCAGCACCATTTGCTGAACATGCTTTTTTTTATTTTATTTTTTTTCATGTGTGCCTTTCTGCTTTCTTTGTGAAAAATCAGGTGTCCTTGTGTGAATTTATGTCTGGGTTTTCAATATAATTGCAATGATCACCATGCTTGTTTTTTTTTAATTAATTCAATTTGAATCTCTATCATAAACACTTTCCTATTCTTTTCTCAGTCCCATCTCCCTACCACATTCCCCTTTAGTCCCACCACGGGGAATTGATATAAAAGCAAACAACATAGTCCATGTCAGAGATATCCTACACTCCTGTAGCCAGAGGACCCTCATGAAGCCTAAGATTCACATTAGACTTATCTTCTTGGGGTCTATGCATTGAAATATCTTTCCTGTATTATGTGACTAAAATTCGCTCATAAGTAAGTATTTACCATGTGTGTCTTTCTGGTTCTGTGTTGCCTCACTCAGGATGATCTTATCTAGTTCCATCCATTTGTCTGCAAATTTCACAATTTTCTTGTTTTGATTGGCTGTGTAGTATTTCATTGTGTAAATGTACCACAGTTTAGGTATCAGGGTGACTGTGGCTTCATAGCATGTGTTTGGAAATGTTTCTTCTGTTTCTATTTTGTGGAATAGTTTGAGGAGTATTGGTGTTAGATCTTCTATGAAAGCCCAGTAGTATTCTGTGTGAAAACTATCTGGCCCAGTGTTTGTTTGTTGTTTTGTTTTGCTTTTATTTGTTTGTTTATAGTGTTTGTTTTGGTGGGAGGACTTTTGATGACTGTTTCCTTAGGGGCAATAGGGTTGTTTAAACTGTTTACCTACTCTTTTTTTTTTTGCACACTTTTTTTTTCTTTATTAATTACACTTTATACACTTTGTATCCCCCAGTGGTTCCCTCCCTCCTCCTGTCCCAATCCCTCCCTTCCTCCACCCTCAGCATGCACAACCCTCCCCAAGTCCACTGATAGGGGAGGACTTCTTTTCCTTCCTTCTCATCCTAGTCAATTAGGTCTCATCAAGAGTGGCTGCATGTTTTCTTCTGTGGCCGGCAATGCTGCTTCCTCCTCAGGTGGAGGCAATTAAAGAGCAGACCAATCACTTCATATCAGAGACAGTCCCTGTTCCTATTACAATGGAACCCACTTGGATACTGAACTGCCATGGGCTACATCTGTGCAGGGGTCTTAGGTTATCTCCATACATAGTCCTTGATTGGAGTATCAGTCTCAGGAAAGACCCCTGTGCTCAGATATTTTGATTCTGTTGCTCTCCTTGTGGAGTTCCTGTTCTCTCCAGATCTTAGTGTTTCCCACTTCTTTCCCTGCACTCTGCCCAAAAGTTGCCCATAAGTCTCAGCATCTGCATTGATAGTCTGCAGGGCAGAACCTTTCAGAGGTCCTCTGTGTCAGGTTCCTGACTTGTTCCCTCTTTTCTCCTTCTTCTGATGTCAATCCCTTTTGCCTTTCTGGATAGGACATGAGCAATTTAGCAATAGTCCTCCCTTTTGATTAGTTTCTTTAGGTGTACAGATTTTAGTAGGTTTACCCTATATTATAGGTCTATATGAGTGAGTATATACTGTGTGTATCTTTCCACTTCTGGAATAGCTCACTCAGGATGATACTTTCCAGTTACCACCATTTACCTGCAAATTTCATGATATCCTTGTTTTTTTGTTTTTTTTTAATTTTAATTTTTTCTTATCAGTTACATTTTATTAACTCTGTATCCCAGCCGTGTCCCGATCCCTCATTCCCTCTCAGTCCCTCTTGATTTAACTTTGGTAATTGTAAGCTATCAAGAAAATCATCCATTTCCTTTAGAATTTCCAATTTTGTGAAATATGTTTGTTTGAAATAAGACCTATTGATTGCCTCAGTGTCTGTTCTTATATCTAACTTTTCGTTTCTGATTTTGTTAATTTGGATGTGTCTCTCTGTCTTTTAGTTAGTTTGGCTAAGGGTTTATCTATCTGGTTGATTTTTTTCAAATACCCAACCTTTGGTTTTGTTGATCCTTCGTATTATTCTCTTTGTTTCAAAGTTATTGATTTCTGCCCCACATCTACTTCTTTGGGGTCTGTTTGCTTTTTTTATTTCTAAAGCTTTCAGATGATCTGCTAAATTTCTAATATGGGATATTTTCAATTTCTTTGTGAAGGTACTTAGTGCTAGGAAAGTTACTTTTATCACTGCTTTCATGGTGTACCATAGTTTGAGTAAGTTGTGGCCTCATTTTCACTGAATTAATGAAATTTTTTTTTCTCTATTTCTTTTCTCACAAAGTGTTCACTGATCAGGGATTTGTTTATTTTCAATGAGTGTAGGCTTTTTATTGTTTCTGTTATTGTTGAAATCTGGCTTTATTCCATGGTAATATGATAAAGAATAATGGGTTAATGCAATTTTCTTTTTTAATTTAATTTTATTTTATTTTATTAATTACACTTTATTCATTTTGTATCCCCCCTTAAGCACCTCCCTCCTTCCCTCCAGGTCTCACCCTCCCTTCCCCTTCTTCACGCATGCCCCTCCCCAATTCCACTGATAGGGGAGGGCCTCCTTTCCTTCCTTCTGATCTTAGTCTTTCAGATCACATCAGGAGTGGCTGCATTGTCATCTTCTGTGGCCTGGTAAGGCCAGTCCCCCCTCAGGGCGAGGTGATCAAAGAGCAGGCCAATAAGTTCATGTCAGAGGCAGTCCCTCTTCCCATTATTATGTAACCCACTTGGACACTCAACTGCCATGGGCTACATCTGTGCAGGGATTCTAGGTTATCTCTATGCCTGGTACTGGATTGGAGTATGAGTCTCTTGGAAGACCCCTGTGTTCAAATTTTCTAGTTCTGTTGCTCTCCAATAAGTTCCTGTTCTCTCCAGATCTTACCATTTCCTACTTCTTACATAAGATTCCCTGCACTCTGCCCAAAGTGTGCTATGAGCCTCAGCTCAGGATCTGCTTTGAGACTCTGTTGAGTCTTTCAGAGGTCCTTTGTGGTAGGCTCCTGTCCTATTTCTTGTTTTCTCCCTCTTCTGTTGTCCATCCTGTTTTCCTTTCTGAGTGAGAATTGATCATCTTACCCAGGGTCCTCCTTCTTGCTTAGCTTCTTTAGGTGAACAGATTTTAGTATGTTTATATTATATTATATTATATTATATTATATTATATTATATTATGTTTCTAATATCCATTTATAAGTAAGTATATACTATGTTTGTCTTTCTGCTTCTGGGATACCTCACTCAGGATGATCTTTTCTAGATCCCACCATTTTTTCTGCAAATTTCATTATTTCCTTGTTTTTAATTGCTGAGTAATATTCCATTGTGTAAATGTACCACAATTTCTGTATCCATTCCTCAACTGAGGGACATCTGGGTTGTTTCCATGTTCTGGCTATTAGGAATAAAGCTGCTACAGAGTCTTTTCTGAGACTGATACTCCAACCAAGGACCAAGTGGGTTCCCTAGTAAGGGGAACAGGGAATGTTTTTGACATGAACTCAGTGGCTGGCTCTTTGATCAACTCCCCCTGACAAGGGAGCAGCCTTACTAGGCCACAGACAAAGACAATGAAGGCATTTCTGATGAGACCTGATAGGCTAGGGTCATATGAAAGGATAGGAGGATCTCCCATCTCAGTGGACTTTGGAGCGGGAATAGGAGAGGATGAGGGAGGTAGGATGGGATTGGGAGGGACTGAGGGAGGGGGTTATATCTGGGATACAATGTGAATAAACACCAATTAATAAAAAGGAACAAAATTTAAAAAGAAGATCCGTTGTTTGGGGAAGTTTCTGGTGTAGCTTTGATGTCCTGGTTTTGTTGATTTTGTTCTTACACTGTATTTAGCCATCTCTTTGTCTGTAGCCTTTCCTGTCTGTTCCTTGAACCTGAATCTAAGATTGAATCTGCCAGTCTCTGGTGTGTGGAGTAGTTTTTAGGATGAGGAGCGAGATCAAGGAGAACAGGAATGAGTACTGGAATTTCAGATGCAGTCACTCTGGGATGGGTGTTTCAGAAGACAGGGTGAGTTCATAAGTGCTTTAAAGGGTAAGAGGTGACAGTGCTGGTGCCTTGAATAACAGGGGTGTGGGTGTGGGTGTCTTGAATGGCAAGGGAGAAGGTGCAGTTGCCTTGGATGGCAGCGGCATTGGCAGGGATGCCTTGAAGGGCAGGGATGCAGGGACAGGTGCCTTAAAGGGAAAGCGGTGCTGTTGAGTGTGCCTTTAAGGGCAAGAGACCTGGTGCCTCAGAGGGCAGCTGAGATGTGGCTTATATGCCAATCAGAACAGCATTCCTAGGACTGAGACTTATCTAGGTTCTACCGTCTTGGATCCGGGATCCATATAATTTTATTGTCTACCTGGTAGGACCATGGTTTGGAGGTTGGGTTACTGTCCCAGGGATCCTGATGTGACTCACTGGAAACTGAAACGAACCAATGTCTGATTACTGGAGAGGAAAGTCTGTGGACCTGGAATCCTGCTTTCTCTCAAGTATGTGGAAAGACTGGAGGCTCACAGTTCATGACTCCTGGACCAAGGAGATGACCAAAAGAGACTTGGTTCCAATCGTCCCCAACTCCCTGGATGTCCCATCTGGTCCAGTAAGCAACAAAGCCCATGTTTTGGATCCAGCTGCCTGTTTACTTAGAGGTTTTGCAGTCTCCGATCTTCTGCCCCTTAGATAAAGTGTACACTGGACTCCTGCCATCTTGGAACTGTGGAGTATACCTGTTCTTATGCCAATATCATGTAGTTTTTATTACTACATGCTTGTAGTACAACTTAAAATGAAGGATGGTGATAGCTCCAGCAGTTGTTTTATTAGTCAGGAATGTTTTACCTGTCCTTTCTTTTTTCATATAAAGTTAGAAAGTGTTTTGCATCTGACCTTCAGTGAGTGAAGCTGTAATACTGAAGTATGTGTGTGTCAAGTTTCGGTCAGCAGGTTTCAAGGCCTCTTAGACTTTGCCACTCCTGCTTCTTTTTCTATATAGACACATGGCTTGAAAATTTTGAGATCCATCGTGACCTTATAACTGAGTTCTAACAACTACATATGAGTAATAATGACTGGTCCCATTTTCACATTTCCATACAAAATTTTTACCGCGTTTCCATACAAAACTTTCAGCTTTTTCCTTCAAACATAATATGGAAACACATTAATCACTGGAAGACTCTACAGTGGAGTATCTGAATTACCTCTTGGAAGAAAACTATGTTGATTTTTTTTTTTTCATTTTTGAAGTTTGTGCTCATATACAACCATTTATGTCTCAACATTATCTTGTAGCAGTTTTTCTTCAGATTTTGTAAAATACAACAATATTAAGTTGCTTTATTTAAAAATCCATAATTCTAATCACTGTGAATGTTATCTAGGAGCCTAAGTAATAGCCTAAATTGTTTAAAATAGCTGTCTAGTTTAAAATAAACTTTACTATCAAATTTTACTTGTGGAGAATAAAGAAAGTTCAACAGTTAAGACCACTTACCGCCGTTGCTAAGAACCCAGATTTGGCATAAAAGGCACTCAGCCATCTCTATGTCCTCTCCTGTCTCCTACCCCTCATAGGACTGCACGCACATCATGCACATATATTCGAGGATACATGTTAAATAGATGAGTGAACATTTTAAAAGTTTCCTTCAGAATGTTCATTCTTTCCTGCTCAACAATTTCCATAAAAAAAAACAGAAATATGATTTAAAAAATCAATATTTAATTGCATTTCCATAGCGTAAATCATCATTATTCTACATGTTTCAGACAGGACACTTGCATTATATTGTAATCAAGGCTTGTTAGAAAGGCAAACTTCATCTACCACAAATTATACTATAATGAACATCATAGTTAAAATCACAAAGTGGCGAAATACACATAAAAATAAAATCAAGTAAGCATTCTAGTAACTTTCTTTTACAATACAGCAGTGGCAGCCTGGGAAGGATGATAGAAATATTGTTGACATCTGTTTCAGTTATATAAGAGCTGTGTGGATCTGGACATATGTGTAAGCCATTAATGACATAAAAAGGTCTTCTAACACTTATTTGGTAAAATGATTGTGAAATTTAATGTGCTGTTTAAATGAACAACATCCAGAGAATGCTAGGTCCATTCACCCATTTTCTTTATTATATAGGATTTTAAGTTGATGTTTTACATTTTCTAATTTATAGCTTAAATAGATGAATGAATATGCAAAATGAGCTGTAATTCCCATTGCTTGCTTCAGCGAAATAGTGAAAGCAAAACTACACCTTTTTCCAGTGAGCCTCATTAACTCAATAAAACCTAATTTTCTGTAATTTCCTTCCCTTCCTATGGGAAAGACCAAGAGATCATTGAAATTCATAGTCAGATTTCATACTCTTTTCATACCTCTGTGGATGCATACTTTGTCAGAGCATGAGTTTGAGCCCACTTTTTAAACCACAGAGGTTAGAGGAAAGAGGAACTCTTAAGGGGAAATCAGGGGAATGTCATTGACTCGATCATGAAATTTTCTTAGTTATTCTCATTTTATGAAGGACTTGCACACATTATCTATGGGCATACATCTGTATCTGTATCAACTATATCTATATAAATCTATGTATCTATATCCCTATATCCCTATCTATCTATCTATCTATCTATCTATCTATCTATCTATCTATGCCATTTCCAAAAGCAGAGGCCATAACAATTCCTCTGGGAAGTTGTACTTCTCTTAGCAAAGGAAAGTTAATTATTGAGTTAAATGTCAATATATCTGTGGGAATCCTATTTATTATGATTTAGCACAATGCTAGCAATTGAATGGTATTGCTGCTTAAGAGACATATTCTAATCCCCAGTGTGATGACATTAAGTCAGGTAGTCATCCATTCTAACTGCATTCCATGAGTCTTGGTGAAAACTGATGGTTGAATCTTGATGAATGGTATCCCTACAGCAAACATCATAGACAGACTTCACACTCATTTGGCCAGGTGAGAGCCCATTTTACCAGCTAAGAAGAGAGTCATTCATCTGTAAACCTGAAAGGAGTCTTTTCCTGACACATGATGTACCTGGTCCAAGAGCCTTGATCTTGACATGTGCCATCTTGAGAAGGCTGTAAGAAAACAATTTGCCTTTTCTTTTTTTTTAAGCTTTCCTGTTTGGTGCATTTGGTTCTAGAAGACTTAGTTGCCTAAAACAAATTAAAACTTAACCAACAGGTTTTACAAGTTAAATTATTGCTGTCTTCCAGAATCACTAGAACTTTGTCACATCTCAGATCCCAAAATACATTAGTAATAAAAAAGCAAGCATGTGAAAACTTTTTCATAATTTATTAATGAAGCAGAAATTATAAAAAGTCTCTTCCGTAAGATTGTATTTAAAGAAAAGAAGAGAGTGTGTGCTGTCTATACTGTAGGGAATACTATGATTATAATGAATTCCTAATAGAAAAATAACTCCTTTGGAGAAGGCATAAGCAGCCCTGAGAATTTGAAATAGTGTTGGAATCAGAAATTATCAGCTAAGAATAGAAAATCAATGGATGCATTAAATGGCACTTGAGATCATTATCCTTTGTTTACAAGCAGATGTGAGATAGTCTGATGAAAGAAAGAAATGGTATGTTTATTTCAAGTAATTTTTGGAGCACACAGAGGTCAAAATTATGAATCATACATATCAAAGAATTTATACACGTGAACAATAACAGACAAGAAGTAAAAATACTATATCCTCAGTTACTTCCTTCTGTGCTAGTATCATGTCCTAAAAGCACAATTGTGATTTTTATTATTTACCACTCCTAGGGCTGTGCTACCTGAGAAGTGAGGCCTAAAATTAAAGCAGACTAAAGTCTCATGCAATAACCAACTCTATTCAGAGCATTAGACAATTTCTATGGTAACAGGTAAGAGGAGTCACATGAGTAAAATGTACAATTGCAAGGGCAGACTGTGTTTGTATGCCTAGCTACAGCACAAACAAGGTTTTCCACACAAGCATGTGAACAAGTAACAAGAGCTGCTCATAATGAATAATATGAGGTAAACTCATTCCTCGTCTCTGGAGGGGGCATAAACACAATACCCTAAGAACTATCCCGTGGTTCTAAGAAACTGAACTATACAACACTTGTTTGCTAGGAGATTTCTTACAAGCACTCTGAATTGTCCTCACATGACTGCATTCTTGGATTATGTTCTAACATGTATCACTGCTTAGCTAGTTTTTGACTTCTAATTAACTGTACTATATAATACACTGTTTTGTAGCAGGTTCTATTTGATTATTATTTAATATTGATATTCATCCATGACACATATATTAGTTTAAATCCCTACAAAGTTATATAATAATCTATTCAATAAACATGTTATGTAGCTCATCAATTTCCTATTACACAGTCTAAGTTAGTCCTGCTTCAATATTAGTACTATGGTATCAAAATCATCATAAAGAATATTTTCATATGAAGCTTTGTTCATCAAAAGCACATAAAATATTGCTAAAGGATTAAATGTCAAGTCATAATTTACACACATTTAAAGAAAATGTAAATAATTTATAACAATACTAACTTAATTTTATATATCTACTAGAATTTCATAATTTATCCAGTTTTCCTAATTACTGATATTATGATTTAAAATGCCATCTACAAAATAGGAACATATTTCTTTATTTTTACTTTGTATTTCTTCCACTATGACAATGAGAATTTTTACTATTGTTTGTTTAATTATATTTATCTTCTAAATAATGCTCATGACATGTCCCTGCATATACATGGTCTTTTAAACAGTTACAAAAAAAACTTGTTGATTCTGTGCTAAGGCAGTAGCTTGGTGATTTAATACTTAATGTAAACAGAGCCCCTAAGTTCAAGTTTCAGCATTGCAGAGCAACAACAAAAAAAATACCCTGTTGATTTCTATATATATATATCTTAAAATATTCTCTTGAGTATGCTCAAAGTTATTCATTTTTTACATTTCATTTATTATTTATTTAGAATGGCCTATAAGTACTGTACTCATCATTTCCAACCAATACGCTGAGGCCTCCAACTCCTTCTATGACTCTCACTGCATTTCAACTTCATGATCTTTTTTTCCTTTACATATGTTTTCTATTGCCCTTGTAGCCAAATAGTCTGTGAAATTACAGAATTCGTAGTGTATCTGAAAATTTTTATAGCAAAAGCATCATGGCATAGCATATTTGTAAAAGCCATTGTTTCTTCCTCTTCAAATTTATTTAATGTAGTATACACAAATAACTTACGATAGGTACATCCAGCCAGTGAGATAGCTCAGAAGGCAAAAAGCATTTATTGCACAAGCTGTATACACTTAAAACTTATCTGCAAACACATTAAACGAGAGAATGGATTCTATTGTCTCCCCAAGAAATACACAGCATGTTTGCAAATGTGCAAATGCTCACACATACACACACCCACATCTGCAAACACACATACTGACATGTATCAATAATGAAAATAAATATTTTTTTACAGTGGTATTCTCAAATACTTTCTTTTTTTCTTTTTTTTATTTAACTTTTATCAATTACACTTTATTCATTTAGTAACCCCCATAAGCCCTTCCCTCCTCCCCTCATGGTCCCACCCTCCCCCCCCCCTTTCTGCATGCATGCCCTTCCCCAAGTCCACTGATAGGGGAGGTCCTCCTCTCCTTCTTTCTGATGTTAGTCTATCAGTTCTCCTCAGAAGTGGCTGCATTGTCAGGGTTCTAGGTTATCTCCATGAATAGTCCTTGGTTGGAGTATAAGTCTCTGGGAAGTTCCCTGTGTTCAAATTTTCTTGTTCTGTTGCTCTCCTTGTGGAGTTCCTGTCCTCTCCAGCTCTTACTATTTCCCACTTCTTACATAAAATTCCACTCACTCTGCCCATCGGTTGGCCATCAGGCTCAGCATTTGCTTTGACAGTCTGCAGGGCAGAGGCTTTCAGAGGCCCTCTGTGGCAGGTTCCAAGGTTGTTTCCTGTTTTCTTCTTCTGGCTTTCAGAGGCCCTCTGTAGCAGGTTCCTAGGTTGTTTCCTGTTTTTTTTTTTCTTCTGATGTCCATCCTCTTTGCCTTTCAGGATGATGATTGACCGTTTTAGTTAGGGTCGTCTCTCCTGCTTAGTTTCTTTAGATGCACAGATTTTAGTGGGTTTATTCTATGTTTATATGAGTGAGTATATACCATGTGTGTCTTTTTTGCTTCTGGGACAACTCACTCAGGATGATCCTTTCCAGGTCCCACCATTTACCTGCAAATTTCATGATTTCCTTATTTTTCATTGCTGAGTAATACTCCATTGTATAGATGTAC
>REGO01000897.1:214260-241734 GCA_010120015.1 Rhombomys opimus
GCTTTGATAGTCTCTGTTGAAAAGTCAGGTGTGATTCTAATGGGTTTGCCATTATATGTTACTTGGCCTTTTTCCCTTGCAGCTTTTACTATTTTTTCTTTGTTTTGTATGCTTACTGTTTTGTTTATTATGTGGCGGGAGGATTTTCTTTTCTGGTCAAATTTGTTGGGTGTTCTGTAGGCCTCATGTATTCTTATTGGCTTCTCCTTTAACTTAACTTGGGGAAATTGTCTTCAATGATTTTGTTGAAAATATCTTCTGGGCCTTGGAGAAGGGAGTCTTCTTTTTTCTCTGTAACTATTATTCTTAGGTTTTGTCTTTTCATATTGTCTTGGATTTCTTGGACAATCTGTGTCAGGAATTTTTTGGATTTAACATTTTCTTTGACAGATACATCTATTTCTTCCATTGTATCTTCTACAGCTGAGATTCTTTCTTCCATCTCTTGTAGTTTGTTGGTTATGCTTACCTCTCTTCTTCCTATTTTCTTCCCTAGATTCTTCTTCTCCATTATTTCCTCCATTTGTGTTTTCTTTAATTTTTCCAGTTCTATCTTCAGGCCTTGATTTGTTTTGTTTACTTCCTTCACCTGTCTGATTGTATTTTCCTCTTTTTCTTTTAGTTCCTTCAACTCTGTTTCTTTTATTTCTTTCAGTGATTTAATTATTTCTTCTCTGAAGGCCGCAAACTGTTTGGCTGCATCTTCCCGTATTTCTTAACAGATAGCCATAATCTGCTTGTCTTTAACTTCCTCCATTTCTTTACTGATAGCCATGATCTGTTTGGTTTTATCTTCCTCTAATTCTTTACGTATTTTATTTGGTTCCTCTATTATCCTCTTCAGCAGCATAGATGTAAGGTCATCTTCTTTATTTTCTATTATGCTGCTTTGTCCAGGGCTGTTCGCCCCTGGATGGCTGGGTTCTGGAGATGCCATATTGCTCTGTCTTTTGTTGGTTGAGCTTTTATGCTGACCTCTACCCATTGGGCTGTTTTAGGTGTTGGCTGTTAGTTTCTGTGCTTCCTGCAGTCCTGAGATAGGGAGAATCCCCTTGGCCGGAAGATGATCTTTCCTGAAGGAGTCCTCCTATGTTTTTTTGGTTATGGTCACTGTATGGCCAGTGTTTCTCAGGAATTGCCATTGCTCACCTCAGGTGTATAGCCCTGAGTAGTAGCTGTGGTCTTTGTTAGACAGGGAGGGCTCTCCTCTTACCAATAGAAGTTCTCAAGACAGCTGCCCCACTGCTGGGTTTCTCATTATAAATTTAGTGAGCTGCTGCTGTTGTTACAGTTTTCCAGGTACAGTCCTGTTGAAGAACCTGCTGATTCCCTAGCTGTGGGGTTTTCTCCCAACAGGGATACTCAGTCCGTTATACTGGGGCACACAGTTCTGCCCGGGAAAGTGAGAGGAGAGCCCAGCAAGTCTCTGGGCCAGAGGCTGAGTGCTCTGCTCTGGGCCTGGAGAATGTGCACCTAGGTTGAGTTGGCACCTGCAGGCACCACTCTGGTCTGGAGGCTGGTAACTGAGGGCTCCACTCTGGTCTGAAGCCTGGGTGCCTCAGTCTGGACCGGAAGCTGTGTGTCTCTGTCTGGGGTGTCTGCTGCAGGCCCTGCTCTGGTCTGGACGCTGTGGGCGCAGCCCTCTTGAAGGACCAGTATCTGAGGGCTGTTGTAATGGCTCTCTGGCTTTTGTAGGTCTGAGGATGCAGCTGTGGCCCCAGTGCCCTAGGGGTACTCAATAATGGCGGCTGAGCATAGCGCTCCTGCCTGCTTTAGAAAGCTAGAGCCTAGAGTCTGCTGGATCTGGAAAGTCTTTTGGTGCTGGGTGTCCTGAGCTTTTGACCTGATGATCCCCCTCCTCTGGGGGTTTCCTCCTCCCAGGAACACCCAGTCTTTGCTTTTTGGACCGCCGTTCTGTCTGAAGTGGTGGCGAGTAGAACCCACAGGCACAGATGCCGGCCCGTGGCTCTGCCTTTCTGGCAGTTGGGAGCCTGGGCATCTGCCTAAACTGGGTAATTTTCCTGAGACCTTATCGGTGTGGTGGTATCAGCTGAGTGCTCTGAGATCAGATCAGCCATTTCCCTCCCTGTGGGTTTGCACCTGACAGTGAAACTCAGCCTCTGGTGCTCTGGTGCCCTGGTGCCCAAAGTTCTATCTGAGGCGGAAAATCAGGCATGCAGGCAGGGCTCTGTGCAGGCGCCTGGGTCCCCGGCTCTGGCTCCAGGCTGGCTCCTGGGGCGCCCGTGGAATCCGAGTCTTTTCCAGGGGATGTCTGGGTGACCTAACGTCGGTCCCAATCATTTCCTGCTCCGTGGGGTTATCTCTCAACTGGAAAATCCAGTCTGTGATGTTGTGGACCCACAGTTCAGTCTGGGACAGTGACCAGATCATGGTGGCGTGTAGCTCTGGGCTGGCGACCAAGCGCCTGGCAGAACAGGGATCTCTTCCACGGTTTAGCTAGGTGAGTTAAAGCTGATTGAATCCCCCACCGTGGGGTATCCTCTCACCTGGGAAACACAATATCTTGTGTTTTATGGCCGAGAGTTCTGATTGTTGGTCACTGTGCTGATCCTGCTTTGCTGCTGTTCAGAATGAGAGTCCTCCTGGCACCGCCATCTTGCCCCTCCCCGAAAATAAATATTTTTAAATAAATAAAAAAATTCAAAAGTTATCAATCTGGAAAAGGTACTGGTAATGACGAGGGAGTAGTTGTGAGGGATGAGAAAGAGATGAAAGAAGGCAGAGAAGAAAGTAACTTTAATATACTAGACATATTCATGAAAATGTTAAATAAATTAATAAAGAAAAACAAAAAGACGTGCTTCTATATGTACTGAAGTATCAAATATTAATCAATTTAATTTGCTCAAATTTTAGATAGGAGCATAGGATGTATGTTTATGGAAGCTTTGCCTCTAATTTTATTTCTTTTAATTCTCAAATATGTTAGTATTTTAAGGTTAGCAAATCATTTTTAAAGTAAATCTCAGAGGTGTCAATGATATCAGTTAATCTGCTTGCACATATAATGGGGTTAACTTACAAAATTCAAATGAAGCTCAAGTGAAAATATCTAAAATCGCATGTGTAAAAAAATCAAACAAGAAAATTAGCTACATTGCAAAATATGAAAGGGACAGTGATTATGTTAGATGTGTATGTGAGTGTGTGTGTGCATGTGTGCTCACCTGCATATTTATTCTTTTTCACATTCAAAAACATTGTGGCTAATTCATTCTGGAATACCTCAGATCTTTTAAATGTGTTGACGCAGCATTTTTGTTTTTTTGTTTTTGTTTGTTTGTTTGTTTGTTTTGTTTTGTTTCACATATGAACAAGTTTGGCAAAGGATGAAAGCAAGTGAGGAAGAATGTCACATACTCTGTTCTGTGTACCTTTATCACTGGCCACAAACACCGGACATATCAGCTGAAGGAATACTTTAGTTCATTGTTTTAGATAATTTGGTCCATTTTATGATGGGGGGGAAGGAGTAGAACTGACCCTATTTTTGAAGGAGTTCCTGTAGGTATCCAGGTAAAGAAGTGAACCCTAGAGAGATAAGAATGAAAGCTATATGTAGACTGACTTTGGCAACTTAGATAAGACCTCAGGGAGACTAATAACAGGTGGTTTATTCCCAATTCATAAAAGCCCAGTGTAATTTGGAAAAAGGTTTTCTGGTGCATTGCAATCCTCATTTCACAAGGAAGCTAAATTACACTGGAACTCAATTCAGGGTATCATTGCTTCCAAGAGTATGAGTCCTGGAATATGCTTCCTGTACTATCATAAAGGCCTAAGTGTCTTACCTGCTCTTGTGTATAGAAATAGCATAGAAGCCATTTGGATCATTACCTACCTCAGGTCTTAGTTGGGGAGAGTCTCTAGCTATAAGGATCATTTAGATTACTAGCCACCTCCAGTCTTGGTTGTAGGAGCTTGATCTAGCATTGGCACAAGAGATAAGGCAGATAACCAAGCTATTAATTTCTTCCAATTCCTTTTCTTCCAGCACCTTTTTGGATAGAAAAACAGGTTCTTCATCTTTCACACCTGAAAAAAAAATCCTGGTTTTCTCTGTAGATCTTGGGCAGAAGGACATTTGTGCTCTGAGCCAAACACATTATGGTAACAAAGACCCAGGACTGAGCCATACCAGGGCAAGTTAGAGCCTGTGGTTACTCCAGAGCGCCTCCCATTAGCACATGCTCCATAGTTCCACTTAGCCATTGGTTATTCAGATTTTGACTCCAGCAATGGATGGAATCTCTAATGTGATCTGACCACCTCCAGAAAGTCTTTGCAGTACTGCTAGGAGGAGAGTCTTGAAATCTCTCGGACATTTCTTATTCAACCCAGTTGAAAACCTAGATAAGTTACCTTAATACCGGGATGTTAAATGGGCCTTAGTTCTTAAAAAAAAAAATCACCTTTTATTCCCTGTGTCTTTGCTGACGTTTTGTTCGTTGTTGCATTATTAAGAGAGAGGTGGTGGCACTTCTTTGTTATTGTATTTCATTATTTTTTTTCTGTTTTAAAATTTATTTTTTTACTCACTTTACATCTTGGTGGTAGCCCCACTCTCCTCCCCTCCCAGTCCCATCCTTCCTTTCCTCACCTTCCCCCTTGCTTATTCCTCAGAAAAGGGGAGCTCCTTTTCCTATCTACCCCAGCTCACCAAGTTGCATCAGGCCTGAGCCTGTCCTCCTCCCCTGTGGCCTGGCAAGGCAATTTTATGAGGTTTTACTTTTCATAGTATGAACCTATGTTGTTATATATGTATACATAAAAATTCATAAATACAAACATACAAAATCATGAAAGCATTGATTCCATTGTATATTGAAATATATTTTTAACCACAATAATTCTTTTTGCCTAAAATGCTTGCTAATATTGGCATATACACATCAACTTTTAGTTTATTTTTACTTTTTATATTTTCCCATGCATCTAAAATATAATTCTTTGTATTTATTAGTTAAATACAGCAGATCATTACTTTGGTAGCCTAAATTCAGTTTTATTTTTTCTTCTGAATGGCATACTTTACTTTGCTTACTGATTCCCTGGGGAATTATTAGAATTATGAATCCATTTGCATTAATTTGTATCTATTATTTCATATTACAGTTTTTTACTTATGTTGCTTATTTTTGAGCTGATCAACTTTTAATTGATTTTATTTTTGTCTTTTTTGGAATCATTAGCTATGCAGTCTCTTACTCATTTATCATTAAAAGGTTTCCAACATGTGAATGAATCTTTGACAACACAATTTAATTTTAAATGAGTTCTTCTATTTCTATAGCCCCAATGTTTAAAATTTAAAATCCTGCATCAGTATTTGATCTCCTATCTCTCTTATGGAATTATGGATCAGCATTTAATTGTATATATAACTCAGAGAGCACACATTTTTATTGATGTGCTCTATATTTAGCTTTTTCATTGTTCTTTATTTTTCTGTTTGACCATGATTTTCTCCAGGGTAATCAAGGGTAGAAATTCAACATGGGATATAAATCAAAGAAATTGGGGAGGAAAGGAAAAAGTATTAAATCCATTGATTTACTGCCACATGCCAGGTAAGCCAGTACTGTGCTAATAATAATAAAACTTACTCTTTCTTGTTTGCTTTCTTTGAGCCAAGTCTACTCTATTTCTTTATAGCCAGTATATTAGTAAAACTTGTGTGATTTGTTTTAAATCTAGGTATTTGGTATTTATGGAAATACATAAAGATTACCTTTCAGTCAACAACTGAGTAGTAAGTCTGCAGCTGTGCAGCTGGAAGGAGTAAGGCTATAACAATGAAGTTAGGAGGAAAAAAATCACCCTGTTCCCTGCTTTCCATGTAGTAACAACTGTGACTACATGGAAAGTCACTGTGGCTTGCTCAGCCACCGATGGGAACTTTATATCACCTATCTCCACCAAGGCTCAGGGTTCATCAGGAAAAAATGGAATAAAATATTATAAAATCCACGACTGAGGAGAGTGAAACAGTGTCTTCCAGAAAAGACAGGACCTCTATGCTCACAGACACACAACAGGTGTGATTGACAGCATAAGATATGCACAAGAGAAGAGAGAGGGAGGGCGAGATTGGGAGAGGACAAGGGAGGGGGCTACAGCTGGGATACAAAGCGAATAAGTTGTAATAAAAAAGAGACACACAACAAAAACAAATATGTCCAAGAGCAAACCAGTCAACATTCCTGCATGGAAAGCAGAAAGGCTCTTGAGATCCCATCACCTAACTAAGGAGCTTTTCAATGGATTCTAGGTGAGGGATAGTGGCTTCTGGCATTTGACCATGTTGCACTGAATAGTCCCACACCCAGAATTATAGGGACAGCACAAATTAGAGCCAACAGGTTATTAAAATCATTTTTAAAAGATACAAATTTGAGGATATACGCAGAGGTAAAAGTATATCTTGAAGTGATCAAGGAGAGGAATTGAGGTGGATATGGTCAAAACACCTTGTATAGATTTCTTAAATAATTAATAAATGTAGTATTTAAAAGTCATAATGAATGCCTGTATGCTGCATGTGATGATGGTCTTCTTGTGAACAAATTGTACAAAGAGTTTTCTCTGTTACATGGTGCAGAGCTGATAGATTCCTTGGTGAAACATGCTAACTAGGGAAATATTCAAAAGAAAGTATCAGAAACAGGAAGCAGTTAGGATTCAGAAAAGTTAAAACTTACAAGAATCTGTAATACTTTGAAAATAAAGGACCAGGAGCCAGAGAGATGGCTTAGCAGTTTATGTTCAGTGCCTCACAACAACCTATAACACTGGCTCCAGCAGATCCAAGTCTGTGCTCTCTTCTCGATTCTATAGGTGCCTGTGTTATGTTGGTTATGTTATGTAAATACGTTTTCTGTAGTAATCCCAAGTGTGGGATGCAGAATTCACAGCTGATAAACAGCCTCATAAGAGGGCAGCAGGCTTGCTTTTTTGCCAGCTGAAAAATATCCTGGTGCAGACCCTGAGAAAGTATAAATAGGAGCAGAGAGAGGAAGAGAGAAAGAGATAGATGATAGATAGATAGATAGATAGATAGATAGATAGATAGATAGATAGATAGATAGATAGATAAAACACTTCACTTCAAGATGCTCCTAGAGAGGATGCTTCAGAGAATGTTTGAACTTTGCAAGGAGGCTGGTGATATTGGTCTTTGTTGCTCCTCTTAATATTACAGGATTGCTGGATTGGTAGGTTGTTGATTTGCTGTTTTGCTAAACTGCTGGATATCCTAATCAATCCTTAGTTCCCTACCTAGGAACTAAGTCTAAAGAGGTTTACATCCTCTGTCCCAACTAAATTTCTTTCTTTTCTACTTAGGGTTGGGGGTTGGAAGAGAAGGTAGAGGTGTTTAAGAATCCAACCAGCAGAAAATAGTTAAAGGGAACTATTTTTCCTCTCCTCACTAACTTTCTTTCTCTCTGACTTGGTGTTTGCGTATTGAAAGGGATTGGAGTGAAGAAGGAAAAAGGAGACATAAGAAAGCCAAATAAAGTAGGTTTAAAATATCAAAGCCTACATTGTATGGTATGGGTTCCATCTCCTAGTGTGGGTTTAAGTCAAGTCAGATATTGATTGGTTACTCTTACAACACTGTTGCACAGCTGTATCTTGAATGCAGGGTACCATTTTTGATCAACGGCCTTGTGACTGGATTCATATTAATGTTTCTCTGTTAATCAGATTTCTTGGTTTAATAAAATTATTCTTCTCCTCTCCTTTCCTCTCCTCTCCTTTTTTCCAGACAGTCTACTCTCAAAGTCACAATATAGTTGAAGCTAACAATGACTGTCTCATCCTCACTTCTCCACCTCTCATGTACTGATTGTAGGTATGTGTCATTGGGCCTAGTCTATGTCATTAGAGATTAAACCCAAGTCAGGTAGTCTGCTAAGCCAGTACACCTTCATCTCTCTTTCTAGTTTATATATGGAAACTAATAGACACTGGCTTCTTATAGATGTAAGCATATCTTTGGATATAGATTAAATCCTGAGGCTACAAAAGATTACAAAAGGATCATTTGGTAATTATCTATCCCTATTTTACCTAATTACAAAGGAAATTTAATCGCTTTTGTCTGAAATATTAGGAAATATATTATTTGCACTTGTCCATTAAGACACTTTAGTTTAAATAAATATATAGATACAAAACATGCTGAAGTGATTATATGCAGGCAGAAAGTATAAATTATTTTCATCAGAGAAATTTTTTATATTATTTGAAACCAGTTTGTGGTTTAGTATTCAAATTAAATGTCTATTTAATTATAGTAAAGATGTTAAGAATAGAGCCAAGAAGTGACAAAATAAATTATTTTGCAAAGCTGAAAATGTACATTGTTACCATGGCTGTATATTGAATTCTAATCCTATGAACTGATAACAAGATGCTACATTATTTTATTTGCCAGCTTAGTAAAACTTAGCTTTAGTAACTTACATTTCTTTACCTGTGTGCATATTATGGAAAATAACCAGGAGTGATGACATGAATTCATAATTAAGTTCAAATAATTGGTTTTATTTTGCAAATGTCACAGCAGTTTTTGCTAAAAACAAACAAGTTACGAAGACTCAAAGCTACATGCCAAAGACAACCTCTATAGGTGACTGTTGAAAAGAAATTATCTAACTAAATGTGCTCTTTCCAGAGCTGTCACTGTTGGGTATCCCAAGCTTGTCAGGACTTTTAAAAGATGGTTTGTGTTTATTTTCAACATACTGATTCTGAAGATCATGTTTTCCTGCAGCCTCTCTCAAGAAACATAGCTGGGGAGATTGCTGGTATACCATCTCACCCGCTCATCTAAATCAGGACTGAACTGCCATAGTGTAGTACTGAATTGGTAGTGTTTTCCAAAATAAATCATGAAATTTACTTGACAAATTTTTAGTATTTTAAACACATAGAAGAGCAAAGTTGTACTTGACACCTGCCATTTTGCCTATTTCATGGCTCTATCCTTCCAGGTCACTTCCACAGGAAACACATTGTGCAGCCCCATGGTTTTATTGGGGAACTGTTAGGACAAGCTACCTGAAATGGAGAGCATTATGAGAAAAATCACACAGTTAGTGAAGCTGCTCAGAGGTATCAGGGTCCAGGAGTTATTTGTATGTGAACTGAGATGTTGAACATCTTTGGACAATTATAGAACCTGGGAAATGTCACCGAGTAAGAGGAACTTGTAAAGTCATAGCACCTGACATCTGGTGGAAATCATGGGAATAAGCATAGAGACTGGAGATTTTCCTTCCATTGGCTGAGATTTCTGTAGTTTGTTCTCTAGTCCAGAAGAAGTACAGAACAATGGAACTCCAGGTCAACAGAAATGATGTGATTGTGGGAAATCTGAAAAGCAAACAAAAGATACAGCAGCAGGTGCTCTTTTTCTCAATATACGCTCTTCTTTGTCTTAATGAGAATCTCCTGTTATGAGAAACTCAAGCTTTTATCAAGGACTTTTAAATGATAAAATGATTGGTACCATAGATTTACTCACACTTTTAGCCACAATTATTCACATAATAAAGTGGAATAATCTTTAAAAAACCATTTGATGGAATGGAATTAAAGGGTAAAATGATAAAATAAAGGGGAAAATGATCATACTTCTGTAAATTCTAATTCCCTTTAACAATTTAATGCATCCATTATAATATCAGTCATCACCTAGCTAGATAAGGGCATTTACCAAGTAGAGTAAAGTAGGGAGCATACAAACACACACACACACACACACACACACACACACACATACATAGTATGCAAATATGTAATGTGCTAGCTGCGCCTCTACCAGCAGCACTATATAAATATTCATTTTTATGACCTGCTATTCAATGTATAACCTGTCAGTATGTGCTGACTTTCCATAGCACAGAAGTAATACAGTGAGCTAGCATGATGATGTTCCTGATCCCAGCAATTAGATAACTTCACAGTCCTTGATAGTCCCAGCCCTCATTCAAGCCTGTCTATGTGTTCTCTCGCTTCTTGTGATCACCAGTGCTTTAATACAAAAATACAAAAAAATGATCGGTGAATTCAGTATTTAATTAGAACAGCCTCTTCTGCACTCCTTAAAATTAGGATTTGAGCCCGGTCCTCTCACTTCGATTCTTTCTCCTACAGAGGATGGTTTCCTTTGAAGCTGCTAGTGAGGCATCCTGACTTCCCTTACATGCTATGAATTGGCCTTAACAGCCTTTGATTTGTCATTTACTATGTGTCCTCTTTGGAGGGACATCAAGAGTAACAAGCTGCCCTTGTGGTTATTACAATCTCTGTCATTTCCATGGCAACTATCTGCCTCTATCATTTGATCATCCGGTGCCTTACGTTTTCCTCACCATTATTCTGTCCCCTTTGTGTAATTTAAATAGTTATAATGGCATGCATACTGTGTGTGACAAAAACACTCCTGCTGTAAAGGCTGTGTTTCATGTACTCGATATCTGAGTACTCAGTCCAAGAGTTCAATGAAAATGATCTGTTTTCCAGGTCTACTGTTTTACTATTTACCTAATTAGTCAGTCTTCCCTGAATATATTACATATAAAAATGCCAAGGTTAAGTGTACCTTGATTAAGTGACCTTAGGCTCTCTTTAGAGGAAGAGGAAAACAAACAAACATGGGTTGAGTTTGAGCTAATGAAAAAGGTTTGATGCTCATGCAAATTGCCTTGCTAGGACAGGCCTGCACAGAGCAGCCATAACCATGCACCCAGTGACATCAGGTCTGCCTCTTCTGTTACTTTCTTAAACTTGCTTTCTGTCTACTGACCACACTCAGAATCTAGAGAGCAAATGCCCATGGCAAGTGTCTGCTGGAGAACAATGGGCATGGCAGAACATAGGTTTTTGGATGATAATCACAAAATATCCAACTTTTGATACCTTACTTACCCATCTTTGAGTAACAACTAGTTAAGCCATAAATACTGAGATATTGGTTTATGTACTACATCAGATAGCACAGTCAAGTGTATAATACAGTAGGTAATATGAGAAGCGCATGGTGTCATACTTAATGGTGCCAGCTTGATTTTGGACATTGTTTCATGGTTTTAATTCACCACTCAATTTTCATTCCAGCAAGCTGGAAAGGGAAGAAACAAGTGAAGAGCTTGGGAAGTGGTAGTGTTCTGTTGATATTGTTGGGGGAATCAAGGACTAATGCTCAACTTCTAGACCTGTCCTGGAAACAGTGAATTAGACTGGCAGCATGGAGGTATCAAGCTGTTTCTAGGGTCCCCAAGTGTGAGGAGTCTAATGTTGATTTAAAAACGGACATGCCATTGTTGGGCTACCATCTAATCCACCTAATAGAGAACAACTTTAGAGAGTTCTAAGTCCCTGCACTAAGTGTAAAGATTCCTTTATTGACAGATTTTATATCAAAAATGACGTGTCATATTAAATAAGATAATATCAGAAAAAGAAACAGGGAGGCTAAGGCAGAGTTGAACCCCAAACTCTCTTTAACTAAAACAAAAACACACACAAAAATGAAGACAGTTATCTAAGATACAGAAATATTTGTTATTTATCTTTAAAGCAAACATGTTCTGTTGGTTCTCTTTGTCCTGCAGGCCCACACTATAACCAAAGGTTTTTTTTCTTTCTTTTAGTTTTTTTTTAACTTTTATTAGTTACACTTTATTCACTTTGTATCCCCCCATAAGCCCCTCCCTCCTCCCCTCCGGAGTCCACCCTCACTTCCCTTCTTCACTCATGCCCCTCCCCAAGTCCATTGATAAGGGAGGTCCCCCTCTCCTTCCTTTTGATCTTAGTCTATCAAATCTCATCAGGAGTGGCTGCATTGTCATCTCTTCTGTGGCCTAGTAAGGCCAGTCCCCCCTCAGGAGGAGGTGATCAAAAAGCAGGCCAATCAGTTTATGTCAGAGGCAGTCTCTCTTCCCATAACTATGGAATCCACTTGGACACTGAACTGCCATGGGCTACATCTGTGCAGGGTTATCTCAGGGTTATTTCTAGGTTATCTCCGTGCATGGTACTTGGTTGGAGTATGAGTCTCAGGAAAGAACCCTGTGTTCAAATTTTCTGGTTCTGTTGGTCTCCTTGTCCTCACCATCTTACTATTTCCCACTTCTTTCATAAGATTCCATGCACTCTGCCCAACAGTTGGCCATAAGTCTCAGCATCTGCTTGATAGTCTGCAGGGCAGAGCCTTTCAGAGGCCCTCTGTGGCAGGTTCCTAACTTGTTTCCTGTCTTCTTCTACTTCTAATGTCCATCCTCTGTGCCTTTCGGGGTAGGGATTGAGCATTTTAGTCAGAATCCTCCCTCTTTAGATGTACAGATTTTAGTAGGCTGCTCCTATGTTATATGTCTATATGAGTGAGTATATACTGTGTGTGTCTTTTTGCTTCTGGAACAGCTCACTCAGGATGATCCTTTCCTGTTTCCACTATTTACCTGCAAATTTCATGATTTCCTTGTTTTCATTGCTGAGTAATATTCCATTGTGTAGCTGTACCACAATTTCTGTATCCATTCTTCAGTTGAGGGGCATCTGGGTTGTTTCCAGCTTCTGGCTATTACAAATAAACCTGCTACAAACATGGTTGAGCAAATGTCCTTATTGTGTACTTGAGCCTCTTTTGGTATGGCTGGATCTGAAGAAGAGCTCTTCTTAGTTGTCTAAGAAAGTGCCAGATGGCTTTCCAGAGTGGTTGTACCAGTTTACATTCCAACCAGCAGTGGAGGAGGGTTTCCCTTTCTCCAAAACCTCTCCAGCATATGTTGTCACTTGAGTTTTTTACCTTAGCCATTCTGATGGGTGTAAGGTGAAATCTCAGGATCTTTTTAATTTGCATTTCCCTGTGTTTTGACCATAGTATATTAAAAGTCAGAGTGGATTAAGCATGAGCCCACCAATCCCCAATGCTTACCCAAGTGAAACAAAGGTTCTGATCTACATCATAATTGGCACTGACTTCTGAAAAATTCCAATAAACATCATCAGTAATCATCAATAGGGCTTTCCAGTCTTCACAAACAATCAATGATTTAATGTAACAATGTAGTTCCCACTGCATTTCATAAAAAACTATTAGATTTTTATTTGTTTTCATAAGAATATTTAATATCAAAATTTAAAAAGAAGATTTAATATCATAAAATTCATATTACATTTTCTTTTACAAAATTGTGCACTCTGAAATCAAACATGAAAATTTGGGCCCAACAATTAATCAAATTATTTATTTAAGAGTCATTGAAATATGATAACAGAATAAATATATTTTTATATAAAATATACATGAAAGATTTTATTGGATCATCTGGAATATGAAATGTATTTTGGAAGAAAGAAGATAGTTATCTAGGAGGCACACAGGCATCTAGTGCATAAATCTTGTTCTAATTCAGGTTGTCATGTGAAGATACAAGGCGAATTCAGTGGACTTTGGTTAAATCCATTACAGTTTGTAGTGGATAACTCTGAAAAGAAATAATAGACAGGCTTGGAGAGGCAGCAGAAGCCTGCAATCTACAGCGATTAAAACATGAGTATTCAAACTCCAGCCCCACACCTTGGGGCCAAGAGGGGAGAAAGCCTGAGATGTCCTCTAGTCCAGTGCCAAGGTGTCTAGGTAGACATACCACCAAATAGACAACCTCCAGCTTGGTATCACATGGCCCAGGCTGGCAGAGCCAGCTTGAGACAACCCATAGCCCAATGCCACACAAGCATGAGCAAGATATAGCACTTTTTAAACAATCCCAGACAGCCAGAGGCCCAGAGAACTACAAAGATGAAGTAGAAAGTGGTGGACATACGGAAGATAAAGAAAAACAAAAGAATCTATTACAGTGAAGGGAGGTGGAATGGGACACTGGAGGAAGAGCCTTATGTGAGTAACCAGCTATGTCACCTAAGGGTCTGGTGAGATCCTGCCCTGTGCTGCCATCAAGGGCCATGTCTGAGTATGGAGCCCTGAAGTATTGGGGGTCTGTTATCTCTGAAGGCCAGACAGATGTCCCTAGTGTGGACTGCTCCCTGGGGCCACACTGATGCCTGAGGGTGGATTAGATAGCTGTATCATCAGCTGCAATACTCCAGAGAGTAGACCCTGCATCTAGCCTCGGCAGCTCACTAGGGCTGGCCCTGAAGGAGTGGGTGCTTATGAGCCTGCTGGAGGGCATGTGGAGATGGTAGCTTTAACCTTTCTCTGGTTGTGGGGCCATGGCATTGGATGAGCTAGCCAGAGCAGTGGTACAGAGCTTGCTCTGGTAGTGTGAGTGTGTAAAGAAGTGTGGACGGATTGTATATGGTGGGACACACTGTGACACATTACAGCTTCCACAACTAAATTTTGTTTATTTGTTTTTCTTTTGGGAGGTTCATTGCAAGGGTGTGGAACATGAATCAAAGGATGGAGAGATGAGTGGGATTGGAATGCATGATGTGAAACTCACAAAAAATCAATAAAAAGTAAAAAAAAACAATAAAACAAACAAAAAAACAGGAGTTTTGTCAAATAGGAAACAAAAACTCTGACTAGTTTTGTTAAAAAGAAATCACTGTGATTCTAAGTGCCCTGGAGTGACCTGGGTAAGATGATCAACCCTCATTCAGAAAGGCAAATGAGATAGACATTGGAAGAGGGAGAAAACAGGGAACAGGACAGGAGCCTACCACAGAAGGGTCTCTGAAGGATACCCATCAGGGTATGAAAACAGATGCCAAAAGCTCATAGCCAAGCTTTGAGCAGAGTGCAGTGACTCTTATGAAAGAAGTGGGAAATAGTAAGATCTGGAGGGGACAGGAGCTCCACAAGGAGAGGAACAGAACCAAAATACCTGGGCCCTGGGGTGCCAGCTGAGACTGATACTCCAACCAACGACCATGCATGGAGATAACCTAGAACCCCTGCACAGATGTAGCTCATGTCAGCTCATTCTCCAAGTGAGTTCCTTAGTAAGGGGAACAGAGACTGTCTCTGACATGAACTCAGTGGCTGATTCTTTGACTACTTCCCCCTGAGGGGAGAGCAGCCTTACCAGGTCACAGAGGAAGACAATGAAGCCAATCCTCATGAAACCTGATAGGCTAAGGTCAGATGGAAGGGGAGGAGGACCTTGCCTCTCAGTGGACTAGGGGAGGGGCATGGGAGGAAAAGAAGGAGGAAAAGTGGGATTGGAAAGGAATGAGGGAGGGGACAACAGCTGTGATACAAAATGAATAAATTGTAATTAATAAAAAATTATTTAAAACAAATCTCTGTTTAGTTCTGTGCCCCCAGTTTTTACCTGGGTTATTTTATTTATTGGTGTTTGATTTTTTTGAGTTCATTATATATTTTGTATATTAGTTGTTTGTCAGATGTAGGATTGGTGAAGACCTTTTCCCAGTCTGTAGACCGTTATTTTGTTCTGTTGACAGTGTCCTTTGCCTTGCAGTAGCTTTTCAGTTTCAAGAGGTCCCATTCATTAATTATTTATCTTAGATCCTGAGCTGTTGGTGTTCTGTTCAGGAAGTCGTTTCCTGAGGCAATGAGTACAGGGTTCTTCCCCACTTTTTCTTCAAATAGTTTTATTGTATCTGGTGTTACATTGAAGTCTTTGATCCATTTCAATTTGAGTTATGTGCAAGGAGATACATATGGATCGATTTTCATTTTTCTGCATGTAGAGGTCCAGGTAGACTAGTATCATTTGTTGAAGATGCTGTTTTTTTCTTGTTGTTGTTGTTTTGTTTTCATTGTATGGTTTTGGCTTCTTTGTGAAAAATCAAGTGACCATAGGTATGTGGGTTTATTTCTGGGTCTTTGCTTCAATTCCATTGATCAACCAATCTCTTTGTATTCCATTACTATGTAATTGTTATTACTATTGCTCTGTAGTACAGCTTGAAGTCAGGGATGGCGATACCTCCAGAAGTTTTTTTATTGTATAGGATTGTTTTAGCTATTCTGTTCTTTTGTTTTATTTTGTTGTTTTTTTACATGTGAGGTTTAGAACTGTTCTTTCAAGGTCATGAAAGAACTATGTTGGTATTTTGATGTGAATTGCACTGGATCTGTAGATCGCCTTTGGTAAGATAGTCATTATTATTATGTTAATTCTATATATCCAAGAGCATGGGACATCTTTTAATTTTCTGATGTCCTCTTCAGTTTCTTTCTTCTGAGAGTTGAAGTTCTTGTCAAACAGATCTTTCACTTCCTAGGTTAGAGTTACACCAGAATACTTTATATTATTTATTGGTATTCTGAAGCGTATGTTTCCCTAATTTTTTCTCAGCCCATTTGTCATTTGTGTATGGAAGGGCTACTGATTTTTTTTTAATTAATCTTCTATCCATGTACTTTATGAAGCTGCTTATCAACTGTACAAATTTCTGTTGGAATTTTTAGGGTCACTTACTTATACTATCATATCATCTTCAAATAGCAATGCTTTGACTCCTTCCTTCCCAATTTGTTTGAATTTTCCTCTTTTAGTTGTCTTTTTGCTCTAGCTAGAACTTCAGGTTTTATTTTGAAGTGCTATGGAGAGAATGGACAGCCTTGTCTTGTCCCTGATTTTAAGGTAATTCCATTTAATTTCTCTCCATTTAACTCAATGTTGGCAATCAGCTTGTAGGGTCTAGCTTTTGTTATGTTTAGATACAGTCCTTGTATCCCTGATCTTACAAAGACTTTCATCATGAAGAGATTTTGTCAAAGGCTTTTTCTGCATCTAATGAGATGATCATGTAATTTTTCTCTTTGAGTTTGTTTATATGGTGGATTATGTTGATGAATTTTCAAATGTTGAACCATCTCTGCATCACTGGGATGAAGCCAACTTGATCATTGATGACGGGTTTGGTGTGTTCTTAGGATACTGTTTATTTGTATTTTATTGAGGATTTTTGCATCAATGTTCATAAGTTAAATTGGTCTGAAATTATCTTTCTTTTCTTTTCTTTTGTGCTATTTAGGTATCATTCTTATGCTTCAGGTGTGATAGTATCTCTTGCTGTGGTAGGACAGCTGGTTTCCAGTGGTATCATATGGCCCTTAACTTTGTTGCTTGTGTTCTTTAAAAAAAAAAACTTTTATTTTTTAATTTTTATTAATTACACTTTATTCACTTTGTATCCCTCCATAAACCCCTCTCTCCTCCCCTCCTAATCCTATCCTCCCCCTCTTCTCCACGCATTCCCCTCCCCAAGTCCACTGATAGGGTTGGTCTTCCTCTCTTTCCTTCTGATCCTATTCTATCAGATCTCATCAGGAGTGGCTGCATTGTCTTCCTCTATGGCCTGGTAAGCCTGCTCCCTCAGCAGGATGAGATGATCAAAGAGCAGGCCAATCAGTTCATGTCAGAGGCAGTCCCTGTTCCCATTACTATGGAATCCACTTGGACACTCAACTGCCATGGGCTACATCTGTGCAGGGGTTCTAGGTTATCTCCATGCATGGTACTTGGTTGGAGTATGAGTCCTGTGCTCAGATTTTTGTTCTGTTGCTCTCCTTGTGGAGCTCCTGTCCTCTCCAGGTCTTAGTATTTCGCACTTCCTTCATAAGATTCCATGCACTCTGCCCAGCAGTTGGCCAAAAGTCTCAGCATCTGCTTTGATAGTTTGCAGGGCAGAGCCTTTCAGAGGCCCTCTGTGGCAGGTTCCTAACTTGTTTCCTGTTTTCTTCTTCTGATGTCCATCCTCTTTGCCTTTCAGGATGGGGATTGAACATTTTAGCCAGAGTCCTCCCTCTTGATTAGTTTCTTTAGGTATACAGATTTCAGTATGTTTATCCCATATTATATGTCTAATATCCACTTATAAGTGAGTATATACCGTGGTGTGTGTCTTTCTGTTTATGGGATAGCTCACTCAGGATTATCTTTTCCAGTTGCCACCATTTACCTGCAAATTTCATGATTTGTTTTTTTTTTTTATTGCTGAGTAATATATTAATTACAGTTTATTCACTTTGTATCCCAGCTTTAACCCACTCCCTCATTTCCTTCCAATCCCATCCTTCTTCCCTTATCCTTCCCCTTGCCTCTCTCCAAGTCCACTGATAGGGGAGGTGCTCCTCCCCTTCCATCTGACTCTAACCTATCAGGTCTCATGAGGACTGGGTCATTTTCTTCCTCTGTGTCCTGTTAAGGCAGCTCCCCCCTCAGGCGGAGGTGATCAAAGAGCCAGCCACTGAGTTCATGCAAGAAACAGTCCCTGTTCCCATTACTAGGGAACTTACTTGGACAATAAGCTGCCATGGGTTACATCTGTTCAGGGGTTCTAGCTTATCTCCATGTATGGTCCTTCGTCAGAGTATCAGTATCAGAAAGGACCCCTGGACCCAGATTTCATGGTTCGTTGCTTGTGTTCTCATGCTAGCCTCTAACCATGTGGCTGACTCTGGTGTTCCCCAGCCTGGTGGTTCTTTGGCTCATTTCACTGGCTGTATCCCAGTTGGGCCAGGCAAAAAGATCTCCAAACTGAGAGGTGCTCAGATGCCCCAAAGGTGTCCTTGGTTTGGGGGACATAGAGTTTTAGTCCTACATGGAACCTGCCTGAACTGGATTCACTGTATCTGCTGGGCTCACTGTTTCTGACTCACTTGAGCCAGGAAGATGGTGAACAGGTAGAAATGTCTCTAAACTGAGAGCCCTTTTGGTGTTCCTCAGGCCTCCTTGGGATGAGAGACTGGCTGATATTTTCTTTAGGTGTGCAAAAACCTTTTGGTTCCATAAAGTCCTGCTTGTCAATTACTGGTCTTAACTCTTGGGCAAATGGAGTTAAGACTCCAAATGGTCTTAACAAATGGAGTCCTATTCAGGAAGTGTTTTCCTACACTAACATCATTCAGGGTACTGTCTAAGTTTTCTTCTGGCAATTTCAGTGTCTCAGGAATTATGTTTATGTTTATGATCCATTTGGATGTAGTTTTGTGCAAGATAATAGATAAAGGTCTAATTTTGTCTTTCTACACCTAGATATCCCGTTTTAATAGCACCATTTGTTGAAGATGCTTTCTTTTTTTCTTTTTTCTTTTCTTTTTTCCTCCCAGCATATGTTTAGTCATCTTTGTCAGGTATTAAGTGAGTGAAATTACATGTGCTAATGTCTGGGTCTTCAATTTTGTTGCATTATCCTTTTTGTGCCAACATCATATTGCTTTTAGTTGCATGGTTCTATAACGCATCTTAAAACCTTGAATTGTTATTTTTGCTCAGGATTCTTTAGCTACATGGTCTTTGTGAGGGTTTTTCTTTTTTAATGAATTTTGGGGTATTTTAAAAATATTTCTGCAAATTATGAGATGGAAATCTTGATTGGGGAATCACTGAATAAGTAAGTAGATTTGGGTAGGATGGTCTTTTTAATAATGTGAATTCTACTGATCCCTAAGCATAGAATGTTTTTCAATTCTCTAGTGTCTTTCTCTATCTCTTTCTTCAGAGGTTTAACGTTTTCAATGGAGAAATCATTCTTTTGGTGAATTTATTTCTTTGAAAAGGTTGTGAATGGGAGTATGACCATAATCTTCTGCACATTTGTTTTTTTGCTGTGTAAAAAGGTTATTAATTTTTGCAAGTTTATTGTTTATCCTGCCACATATCTGAAATTGTTTACTATTCTAGAAATTTTTGAAACAATTTTGGGGATCTCTAGTATATAGCATCATGTCTTCTGCAAGGAGGAATAGTTTGACTTCTTGTTTGTACCGCTTTAAGTGCCTTCTCTTGACTTAGTCCTCCAGCATGTGCTTTAAGGAATAATGTTGAAAGTAAATGTAGATAGTGGGTATTCAGGTCCTGCTCCTAACTCAGTGAGATTTCTTCAAGCTTCTCTCCATTTAAGATGATGCTGACTGTGGGTTCTTATATATAGCGTTTAATATGTTAAGATATTCCCTACATTCTCCAAGACAGCAGTTCAAAACTCGTGGTCATGACCCCTCTCCCGGGTCACATATTAAATACCCTCCATATCAGATATTCACACTACAGTTTGTAACAGTAGCAAAAGTATAGTTAGGAAGTAGCAACAAAATAATTTTATGGTTGGGGTTCACCACAACATGAGGAACCATATTAAAGGAATTTCATCATGAAGGTGTTTTGGGTTACACGTTGCCAACATATGAGTGCCAGCATTGCCCATTCAGGAACATTTCATCATGCTGTTCTGTGTTTCTCAGGTGTTACAGCTGAATAGGACTGTCTATTGATTTCTTTTCTCGGCAGCTTGTGTATAACTTTATGGCAATGTGGAAGGAGTCCTCATGGAAGGAGGCTTTTAGGTCAGACCTAGCTCAAAACATCCAAGTCCCGTGTCCTAAATGTGCCATGTATCCAGTAATTGGAATTTGCCTTCCACCTCTGAGATTTAACCATGTGCAGCAGCAATATGCTCTATGATTTTCAGAATCTCCTCCACTACCATGACCAAAAATAAAAATAAATGGAGGTTTCCATATTTGTTTTTCTTGTTTTTGTTTTAGAATATGGCAATATACATGATTGAGCCAGCTTTCATTTCAGCAAGCAGAGGCCATAGATTTTCCTAGGGTAGCTGAAAAGTACAAAATTACTTTTCCTTTTCACAATTGGAAAAATGTAAGTTTGATTATGTGATGCTTTGATTGGATGTATTTTATATATTCTTTGCCTTTCTAACATTCACTTTATTTTATCATATAGGCCACTATTTTACCACAAATAAAAGGTGGGTTTTTTTCCTTGTTTTTATTTATTTTTTTTCTTTTCTTTTGACACAGTCTCATGATGTAGCAAGACTTCTGCCTTTGCCTCACTACTGTGGAGGTTATTGGTATTCACCACACATGGCCACAGCAGTACTTTAACACTCGTCATGTTTAGTGTCTGGTGGTCACACCAACATCTACTTCATTACAACTTTTTTTCAGTGGCTCCTTTCCTCAGGTATTCTGTGTTAAGCAATAGTTTACTATCCATCTCAGCAGCAGAAAGTGAATTGTGCCTTGAAGCCTTTCTCCCTTCTAACATACAATAAATAATTAGTTGTTGCTTTGCACAAAATAAGACATTACAGCCATTTGTCTAATGATGAATTTGTTGCACACACTATCCAAAATTTCTCCCAAATCATCCATGTCCATGCTTACCTACACAATAACTGTACATTTAATGTCAGATTATGTTGAGTTTTTTAATTAATTTTAAATTGCAATGAGGCACAGCATTTATTAATAACAGCTACACCATTAAAGGAAAAAGGAGTGTCCGCCTCTGAACAAATAAGCTATGCTGGTACTCTACAAGCTTCATGCATTACTTTTAGAGAACAGAGGGAGGGGAGAGTACAATATGAACTTGGAAAAAATAAAATTATGCTGGAAAAAGTTCCATTCTTTTCTATGGGCTTGTTTCTTGTCCTTTGTGATTAACTCTGGTTCTTGCTTCCTGTATTTGTGAGGTGCTCAGAGAATAGCTCTCTCAAATCTCAGATTTGTCATAACTTCATTAAGCACTACGGGAGAAAACACTGTAAATTTCCTTGGGCAGTGGAAGCTATTGCTTGGCTTATTATTGGGTTTTATTTGGTTTTGGTTGAGAATATAAGGATATAGCATTACTTTTATAAGTCTTATAATAAAAAAATAGAATTCAAATAGTAAAGTAAATCACAAAAAATCACAGAATCAAAAATATATGTAAAATAGTTCTATAAAATTAATTTGTATAGATAAGATATGAATGATAATATTGCTGGAAAATTAGATGAGCCTTTGAATATTTCTCTATGATGTATGTCATTTGGAGAAGTGTAATCTGAAAATCAGACTGAGGGGTTAGAGCTTGCTAGGTATGTGCTCTGATGTGGAGCTATACTGACAGACATCTGATTTCATTTAAGGTGATTAAATTTTATCTAACTCACATTATATGTTTATATAATAATTATGATTATTTTCTTTACATAAGTTTCTCAACTTTAAAGGAAAATAGCAAAGATGAAAGTAAAAATATTTTCTTGGTTGCCTGCTTCTTGATCACTTCTCCCTAGTAGGATGACCTAGCCAGCCCACAGAGGAAGAGGATCCCAGCAGTCCTGATGGAACTTGATAGGCTAGGATCAGACAGTAGGGAATAAGGACTTCCTCTAATAGTGGATTCGGAAATAGGAATAGGAGAGGAAGAGGAAGGGCGAGTGGTACCGGGAGAAGATGGGGGAGGTAGCTATAACCAGGATAAAAAGCCAATAAATTGTAAAGAAGCATCAAAAAAGAAACATATAAATAAAATTTAATCACTGAAAAAATATCTTTTATGTTTATGATAGGAATCTGACTTAGAGGATTTACTTATTAGGATCAAACGACAGACTCAGGCTCATTCAGACTGAATCTCAATATTACTGTTTTCTGGTCAATGTAGAAAGCATTTTTTTCTCAGTTTTAATGGAATCTTCCTTAAAGTAGCAATATAGTTTGTGAGAGATCCTTATTGGAGAGATTTTATTCTATGTGCATGGCAAGTGTCTAAGTATTTGCTCCTTACAGAGATTACAACTGCCTAGCATGACCTGCAAACCAAATCTTTAGTGAGGTTTAAACAACATGAGTATACCCGGATTGGAATATTAAGAAAAAATAAAAAGAAAGATCCTTGTAGATACCTATATCCTTCTTCTCCCATGGTCTGCAATCTAGGGAGACTTAATTAGAATGTTCAATTTATTCATCACGAAAATCAAATGATAGAAAAACTGTCACAATAAAAAAATTAACTAAATTCATTTTAATTGTCAAAAAGCAGAGATCAAGCTATGATAAATTCTGGAAGATTTAAATAGGCTAAAAACCCTTTTGTGTATCATTGTTCCTTGTAGTGATGCTTTCTTTTACTTTTTGAATGTACAGCCTACTTTTTAGCCCCTTAGAAATACACAATACATTATTATTACCATTCCCTCCACATTATGTGATTGACCAGTAAAATTTAAAAACTGTGAGTCCTGCCAGAAGCAATCTTGCACAGGGCTCCACCTAAGAGAAGAGACTTGAAGGGATTCCTGCCGGATCTCCATTACTTTCTCCATTTCTACTTTCCTCAGTGTCAGGCTTACCTTTTGCTACGCTTGCATTATTACTGTGCAGATATCTTTAGTGTCTGCTTAAAGATCTCTATTAATCGGAAGAAGCCAATTACTATTTGGCTTTGCATGTTAAGAATGCTTTAAATTTTATGCTGAAAACAAACACTGCAGTCGCATGTTGATCTCACCTTTGCTTCCTTAGACTATAAAAGAATTTCTAAATTTTCTTCTATGTTGCCATTCAAATATTGAGCCCATTATTTTTTCTATTAGTTTTATACATGTCTTTCATTTTCTGATGCATAATGCTTCATAGAATCATCATTTCTTTATGATTATCTCTGTCTACACTTACTACTTTAACAGTGATTTATATAGGAGCGAACAAGCATATTATTTTATGTATTACCAGTCAAGTGTAGTAAAAAATGACACTTGGAATCCCCTATGCTTCAAGTGACATTGTCCATGTGAACAAAGGCACAATGTTTGATAATTCTTACAAACACAGTAATAAAATTTACAAGTTGCAGCAGATAAGTGAAATATTTTTTTTCCATTGCACAGTGATTATTTTCTGGGTTGGAAAAATAATTGTAATAGGTTCTCACATGAAAATTTTGAGGCCAAAAATGGAATACATTAATGTGAGTTGTTTTTCAGGGTGACTCAAAGGTACCCCAAATGTTACAGGCTATAGCCACTACTCTTAGCTGCAGAGCAGAACTAGGAACGATTCCATTGCTGAAGACGTCACACACATTGACTGTAAGGCATAGAGAAATGAAGTTGTAACTGAGATGGAAGACTTTTGCCCTGATTGGTGCTTTCATACTGATAGAGAAAGCTATGCAGTCAGTGATAGTAAATTTCATGTTGATATCTTCCTTCATGTTTAAAAGTTTGGACTCCAGCTTCTGGCTATTACAAATAAAGCTGCTACAAACATAGTTGAACAAATGTCCTTGTTGTATACTTGATCATCTTTTGGGTATCTTTTGGGTATAGCTGGATCTTGAGGTAGCACTATTCCTAATTGTTTGAGAAAGCACCAGATTGATTTCCAAAGTGGTTGTACAAGTTTACATTCCCACCAGCAATGGAGTAGGGTTCCTCTTTCTCCACATCCTCTCCAGCATGTATTGTCACTTGAGTTTTTGATCTTAGCCATTCTGATGGGTGTAAGATGGAATCTCAGGGTCATTTTGATTTGCATTTCCCTGATGACTAAGGCTGTTGAGCATTTCTTTAAATGTTTTTCTGGCATTTGATGTTCCTCTATTGAGAATTCTATTTAGCTCTGTATCCATTTCGCATGTCCCTCAGTTGAGGAATGGATACAGAAATTGTGGTACGTTTACACAGTGGAATACTACTCAACAATTAAAAACAAAGAAATCATGAAATATGCAGGCAAATGGTGGGATCTAGAAAAGATCATCCTGAGTGAGGTATTCCATAAGTAAAAAGACACATATGGTACATACTCACTTATAAGTGAATATTAGACATATAATATCGAATAATCACACTAAAATCTATACACATAAAGAAGCTAATCAAGAAGGAGGACCATGGGTAAGATGCTCAATCTTCATTCAGAAAGGCAACTTGATGGACATCAGAAGAGCAAGAAAACGGGGAATAGGACAGGAGCCTACCACAAAGGGCCTTTGAAAGACTCTAACCAGCAATGTATTAAAACATTTGCTGAGACTCATAGCCCAACTTTGGTCAGAGTGCAGGGAATCTTATGAAAGAAGGAGGAGTTAAAAAGACCTGGATGGCATAGGAGCTCCACAAGGAGAGCAAGAGAACCAAAAAATCTGGGCACAAATGTCTTTTCTGAGACTGATACTCCAAACAAGGACCATGTATGATGATAACCTAGATCCCCTGCACAGGAATAGCCCATGGCAGCTCAGTGTCTAAGAGGGTTCCCCAATAATTGGAACAGGAACCTTCTCTGACATGAACTCATGTCTTGGCTCTTTGATCACCTCCACCTGAGAGGGGAGCATCCTTACCAGTCCACAGAGGACAACAATGAAGCCAGTCCTTATGAGACCTGATAAGCCAGGGTCAGATGGAAGGGCAGGAGAACTTTTGCTATCATTGGACTGGGGGAGTGGTACAGGAGAATAAGAAGGAGGGAGGGCAGAATTGAGAGGGGGAAAGGGAGGGCTATCGCCGGGATGCAAAGTGAATAAAGTGTAATTAATATAAAAAAATAAAATTTTAAAAATGTTTAGACTTTACATGCCTAAGAAATTAATAAAGCAAAATTAGACTTCCAAATGTTAAGTGCTATTAAGGGTTAAGTTGTTTACTGCTGTTTCTACTTTGTAAACAAACTTGTTTACAGGAAGGACCTTTTGCTTGCCCAGACTGAAGTGACAGGGCACCACATTTGGGAATCCCTAGTCCTGACCTGGCTCCAGTTTTTTGATTCAAAACCTTTTCTTTGTTAAATTTTATTAATGGTCATATTGGTGAGTCTCTGAATGAGCCCAGACCCATAAAAGAGGTCATTATGGGAGAAGAGTTATCTATGATTGTTCCCAGCAGTGTATTTCATGTGCTGCAATTCCAGCCAGGCAGAGTGGATGTGCACAGTGCTGCAACTGTGGTGTGACTATCAGCACTTATCAATTAATTGTTCTGCCATTGTGTTGAAGGGTGCTTCTCTGGGAGGAAATTCATATCTGCTACCAAGAGCCTGCTCAACACTCTGTGGATGAGAAAGGTGTAGTCTCGATGGGGAAAATTACTACTATTTCTTTGCTAGATAGACATACTGCCCAACCGCCCTCTAAACGCTTATGTTTATACCTATGGATGAGTGCTGCCCATAGCCCTGGTCAGAAGAGCTTCTCTTCACAGTGAGTATGGGTTAAGTAGTCAAAGTGCACAAAGCAAGAGACTGTTGAGGAATCAGCCATAAATGAAACATCTTCGTGAGTACCTCCAAAGTTCAAGGGAAATTGCTATGTTGAACTGGAAAAAAATGATATTACCTAGATTACTAAGTGGTGAGAGCACTGTATTCTGGGTATGATATAACATTTCATTAGTGAACTTGCAGTAGAGTGTTTTCCTTCACAATCCAGTGCAAGACTGAGTCAATCAATATTCTACTCAGAACAGGAGGAAGCTTTCATGTGCCCAGCCCTAGCTAATTAATTATGGGAATTAGTGGATGCTAGGTACTGAAAGACACTTTTCTTCAGTGGTGTGGGCCTCAGGAAGTAGGACCACATCTTATGCTCAAGTAACTAAGTCCAACTAAACTCAGTCCTTTGGCTTAGAAAACAAGAACACACTAACATGCATGGTAGAGGCATAATTGTTGGCTAGAAGCACCTCTTTGAAGAAAATGAGAAGGGAAAAGATAATAATAAGAATTTTATGCTCAAAATATACTATAGACTTATAGGAGGTTATCAAAGAGTAAACTTCAAAAATACTAAACTTAGGTATGTTCAATGCAATATATAAGATAATGATAAGTAAATAAATCACACTCATAACAACACTCAACAGGAGAATAAATGCTTTACATTCAGAAATATTTGTAGATAAATCATGAAAGTAATCTAACTGGTGAGAAATTCAGCAAAACCTAATGAAAATCCAACCACATTCCTAACAATATTAAATATACAGTGTATGTCTTAATCAAAAGGCTGAGATTGTTAGACTTGATAAAAATAATGTGTTTCTTAAAAGCTTTCTATAAAGTCACACTGCATGTCCAAAGAGGAAAAAAAGAAAGAAAAAAAAATTACAAGACAGGCTGTGATATATAGTACCATGCTAGAAAGTATAATTTCTAATATTACCATATTAAAAATCTCGATGTAGTAAGAAGAAGAAATATGTTGCTCTCAATGAAAATAACTCTAATAAAGGAAATATTCATAGAAGTAGGAAGACTTTCACAAATATAAGGTTAATTTGTCAAAATATGATGATCAAACCCATGTGTGCATTTAGCACCTACAAAAGAATCATAGACAAAATACTCCTTCCATCTTAGACCTCTACTCACACAGGCTTTATGTGATTAAAAATATGAGAGCAAAAGAAAATATTTCTTCATTAGTTTGACAGGTTATTATTTGAAAACCAGATTGATGCAGTTACAGAGTAGAATTGTGTCCTTCATAAAAATGGATAATTAATTATTTATTTATTTTACTTTTTTAGTTTTTATTAATTACACTTTATTCATTTTGCATCCCCTCATAGGCCCCTCCCTCCCCCCTCCCAACCCCACCCTCCCTCCCCTTTCTGCATTCATGCCCCTCCCCAAGTCCACTGATAGGGAAGGTTCTCCTCTCCTTTCTGAACTTAGTCTATCAGTTCTCATCA
>REGO01000897.1:241855-279513 GCA_010120015.1 Rhombomys opimus
CTATTTCCCACTTCTTACATAAAATTCCATTCACTCTGCCAGACTGTTGGCCATCAGGCTCAGCATCTGCTTTGATAGTCTGCAGGGCAGAGGCTTTCAGAGGCCCTCTGTGGTAGGTTCCTAGTTTGTTTCCTGTTTTCTTCTTCTGGCTTTCAGAGGCCCTCTATAGCAGGTTACAAACCCACTAAAATCTGTGCATCTAAAGAAACTAAGCAAGAGAGAGGACCCTAACTAAAATGTTCAACCCCCTTCCTTAAAGGCAAAGAGGATGGACATCAGAAGAAGAAGAAAACAGGAAACAACGTAGGATAATTTATTTTTAATAGATTTAGAAATGATTGGTATGTGTAATTTGCTTATATAATATTTAACTATCTATGAAAGTCCATGAAATTTTGATTCATGAATGCCTTCATCATTTTCAGCTGGAATCCACTTTGCTGAAGCTGAACCTGGACACACCTAGAACATTACTGAGTTGGAGTTTCATAACGTATGCTAGTAGTCTCTGCTGAATTGTATTTCTGAATTTGATGTTATTTGTAAAAAACAGTGTTAGACTTAGTTGTAAATCCTGCCATTTCAAGGTTCTCTTTTGCTAGATTAGAATCAATTAACTGATATTTAGCACAAGGTATTATCATAAAGGTATATATTCTTAATTTTTATTCTAGCTAATTTTGGATATTATTATTATTTGAAGAAAGAAGAATCCTCCCTTTTTCCTGTTGGAGTGTTTCAGAACACAACATACTGCCAGAAGTTTTGTTTAAGGCCCTAGAAAGTAATCTTGTGTTGTTTGTTCTGTTCTCTTGGCATTGAGCTAATTTTCTCAATAATAGCAGCAATGGAAATAACAAATATAAAAGCTTCATTTCCCCATCATTCAAAAAGCCTTTTAGCCTACTTTGAAATCCCCAAAGACTAGCTAAAAAAAAATAGCTATCAACTGAGAAATGTCAAAGCTAATGCTCTGGTTCAAAATTAAAGCATCAAGAAAAACCCTACAATACAGCAGAGAACTTGGCATTCCCTTAGGCATCCTTTTGCTGTTTATTCATAGGGGCTCATTCTGCTGACAGCACTCACACATTTTGCCCCTACTTCTACCCACAGCATCTCCTTTCTTGTAAAGGGGCTATAACCAGAAAGTGAATGGGTGAAACGGATAGATACTCTTCCCTATTTACCAAAGAAGTTGCCTTAGTAAAAAACAAAGCATTTTAATGCATCAAAAGGGTCATAGACAGAACAGAAGTTACAGAGCGTGTACCTATAGGAAGTGGCCCTGGAACTCCAGAACTTCAAACTACAATAATGACCATTGGATTTAGAAACCGTAAACACTCGCTCTCACAGTGCTGAAAATGTTTTCCCCTGGAAAGGGCTCTATCCTCTATTTGCAGTTCCCAGTTATGTGGGTGAAGCGCAGGCCACAGGATGTAAAGGAAGAGACAAAGACAAACTCTAGAATTCAGTATTCTAGGACAAGTTTCAACAGGCATGTCCAGCCTTCAACCTAACACAAATTTGTATACAAGAAACAAAAGTTGCTTTATGTACACATTTATTGGTGGGAGGGCAGGCTTTTGTAAGTCAATTGCATTGTTTTCAATCATGAAATTTTCAGGTGATTGTATTGTGCAGAATCAAGAATTTGGACACACCTGCCTGGTCAGAAGCAGCATTCCTTAGTAAATATTTTGAATAGTATTGGTAGCCTGACTAGAGAACTGGGATAGAATGCAAGATAGATGATAGATGGATAATAGATAGATAGATAGATAGATAGATAGATAGATAGATAGATAGATAGAGATAGATACATGATAGATAATTGTTTGAAAAAATCTGCTGAAATGTTTAAATGTGGTGCCAATGAAAGATACTTTATTTATAACCCCCTAGTCATCTTCTAAAAATGGGTATTTGCAAATGAGAGAACTTCTTAAATTCCTGAGCTATAAGGTTAAGTCATCTGCATAAAAGGATTGAAGCCTACCCCTGGAGAGAAAAGCAGGGTGTCCAGCAGGGTGGGGTGAGGAGGTAAAAGACTATGGTGGGAGGGAGAATAGAGATGTCTGTGGGGGGAAAATGAATTTCATGGTTATAAACTGTAAACTCTATCATTTACCATTTTTCCCATGTTTAGTGAATGATCTTTTTCTTATTGTCTGAATAGGATACACATTTATTCATTTAGTTCTGCTACAGATAGCATTGGATAGTCTTGTGCATGATAGCCAAGAATACCACCATTGAGGTACATCTCCAACCTGTTGGTGAATGTTCTTGTGGAATGTACACAATTTACTGTGTTCATCCAAATGCTGATTTCTCTACCCCACTATCTGGTTTCAATGAAGACATTGCATTTTGATGTTTATTCTAAGCATCACTTGTCTTAAGTTTGTATAAACATGCCACCATTTGTTCTCTGTATTGTCAATAAAACAACCAGCCAATGCTATGCAATGGAGAGAATAGGGTGGGACATCCTGGTCTGGAGGGGAGGAGAAAGAAACAAAAGTGGGAGGAGTTGGAGAAAAGAGATATGGAGGAGAGGACTTGGAACCATGAAGAGAGATGAACTGGACCTAAGATATGACTAAAAGCAAGTATAATGTGGGAAATCTGAATGGGGAAGAAACTATGCTTGGAGGTTTAGGATGGAGTAGCTATTGCCCAGCTCTAGGTTAATTAGATAAAAAAAAAAAATCTGCTGAAAAAGTATTTCACTTTTTGAGTCTGTGATAAAATTTGTCTCTGACCCCTCCCTTTGCTTATTTCATAGACAGTATTTGTGTTACAGACAGAACACATATTTTATTTGTGTTGTTCACATAGAAAAAGGAGGAAACCATATTCTGTGCTTTTTATTCTTAATTCGGGGAATTCAGTCATTTTTCAGAGACTTTCCCTTAGTCCACCAAATCCCCTTGGTCTTACTTTGGAAGAAGTCAGGTTTCTACAGGAAATGATACTGTCATTCTGAGGTGATCACAGATTTGATGTTAAGAGAACATTCAAGGACACACTTGATTGGCCAGGACTGCACATGCACAAACTTTTCCCTCCCATACGCTTTACCATCCAGCCTCACTGGGTCCTTTTCCTGTTCCTTATATTTGTCTTTATAAGTTGTTTCTGGAGCCAATGAGGAACCAAAGGAGAATGCTTGAATCTCACTCAGAAGAGGAAATAAAGTAGACATCTGAAGTAGAAGGAGGGAGGAAACTAGGTGAGAGAGAAGGTACTGAGTGTACTGAGTGTAGTCCACTCAAGTGTGGAGGAGGGCGAGGACAGGGATAAAGGAGAGAAAATGGAAGAGAGGGCATCTCTGGATCAGGGGAGGTTCCCTGGAATTTGTGGCGATGACCCTAGCAAGGAGGGATAGGGAGCCTGAAGTTGCCACCTTCTGTAGATAGATGGGATTTCCAGTGTAGGGAGGGGGACACCAACACAGCCATAAAACTTTCTACCCAATATTTTCCTTGCCTCCAAGAATCGTAGGGATAAAGGGGAATCAGAGATTGAGGAAAAGGCAAATCAATGACTGAGACCCACCCCATGGGAGAGAGTCAGTCCCTGACACTATTAATGATACTCTGCTATGCCTTAAGACAACACCCTGGCCTAACAGTCTTTGGAGAGGCTTCACCCAGAATATAATGGAAACAGCTGCAGACACCCACAGCCAAATAATAAGCCAAGCTCAGATGTGGAAGAGTAAGAGCCCAGAGGAGTCAAGGACACCTCAAGAAGAACTACAGAATCAACTAACCTGGACCCATGGGGCACACAGAGACTGAACCACCAACCATGGATCAAGCATGGACTAGACATAGACCCTTACACATATGTAGCAGATATGCACTTTGGTTAATATTTGTGTCTCCTAACAATGGGAGTAGGGCTATCTCTGATTCTGATGCTTGCTTCTGAATTTCTTACCCCTAGCTGGGCTAACTGTCAGGCCTCAGTGGAAGAGAATGCACTTACTTCTCCTGCAACTTGAAAAGTGAGGGTGGGTTGGTTCCCACTTGGGAGCCTCCCTTACTCTGAGAAGAAGGAGAGAGGTAGATAAGGAAATAGGGGTATGGAATTAGGACTGAGTGGAGAGGAGAGAGGGCCTGGGGTCAGGCTCTAAAGTGATTAAATATATCAAAAAAGAAAGAAAAAAGTTACTTCTTGAACTCCGAAACATGAGATTTACTTTCTTATTGGACCACCCTGACACCCCCTCCCCCCAAAAAGAAAATTGTGTGTGTGTGGTGTGTGTGTGTGTGTGTATGTGTGTGTGTGTGTGTGTGATTTAAAAGGGTAGGATAAACAAAGGTTGTTTTCAACAGTTTGCCTGGTTTTCTTTATTATCCAACATCTTAGCTATACCAGGCAGATCCTTATACTGCATTGTCTGTTCAAGGTCGTCGTGCCAATAACCTTCAGGTAGAACGGCTTTGGGGGAGTGCATGTGATGTGGGTTGAACACGCCCTTCTAAAAGTAATGTGTTGAAGCCTAAATGTCAAGATGTTGGTATTAAGAGCTGAGGCCTGCAGAATATGATTGTGCAACAAGGTACTCCTCTTTTCAGTGTGACTACTGCCTTAACAAAGTGTTTGAAGGAGTGTGTTACACTCTCCTACCTTTGAAGAACCAGGAAGTTTCCTCCTCTGAGGAGCAAAGCTTATGTTCCCAGACACACAGCTTGCTGGTGTGTTGGTCTTGGGCTTTACAAACTGACTCAGAGACGAAGAAAAGAGGTGTGTTCTGAGAGATTGAATATGGACAGGGTGGAGATGATGTGTTATGCTTATGACACTAGAATACTGCTCATGTAGCACACCGCCTAAGATGGGTATCTGCAAATGTTGGCACCAAACATGAAGACATAAATCCTAGTACCACAATGGTCCATACATACATTAAACCATGTTGATTTTGGTATGAGCTAATGGGACACAGTAAGAACACAAATCCATTCACTTATTCATTCATACAATAATTCTTACTATAAAACTGTGTGTCTAATATGTGCCAGCCTAGGTACAGGGTTAAAGCAAGGTAAAACAAAGAAAAAAGTAAACATTTAGTGAGAAGGAATATTTCTTCTTCCAGGGACATATTTTGGTGAGGAGGTAGAGCAGAAATGAACAGATACAGTGGGCATAGTACCAGGACAAAGCATCAGTTTTATCATATTGTCACAAGGCTGACTGTAAGGTTCTATCCTTTGCGTAATGCTTGACTAAAATGTGTATGTGAAGAATGAAAGAGAAAGCAGTTACTGGATGGTGTCATGCTTGAAAGTAAGGAGGGGTGTTCAGGGGTTACAGAACAATCCACAGTGACACTTGCAGAGCCCTAAGGAAGGTGCCATTTGCATACGACTGTGTGATTCTGAGAGCTACTCTGTCATTTCTGAGGCAATAAAGGAACCGATGCAAGTATGTGTGATGAATCCTCTTCCCTCCCTTCAGGGAGAGCTGTTCATTGCTGATTTGCTGTTTTAAAGAGTTTTACTTTATTTTTAGAATGAAAATAAGGCTTATAGTATTTCACAACTAGATGCTTAAAGTTTTTAAATTATCAGTTACAGAGCTCAGATTCTGAACTTAATGGACTGTTACTCTAGGTTCATTGGAGTAGGACTAATTTTCACTATATTATAATCTATGTCTTTAATTTCAGAATAATGGAAAGTTCTGGAAGGTGTGATTGGACTCTTGAAACATTATCTGCTATGAAATATGTACTTCTGAAGCAGAGTCTCCAAGACTATGAAAGCAGTCAGCCTTACCTCCCCACCATTAGCCAGCACGTGTTGATTAAACACTAATGTGACCCCAAGGCAATTTCACTCGTTTTCTTTTTCTTTCTATAGACTTCATCCTTCCAAAGCCGTTAGTTAAGCTACCCTATTCTTCTGCTAATTATCTGAAGTGTTATTAATTTGAAGCCTAAAACTCACAGAAGTCCTTCAAACAGTTCTACAATGGCAGTGGAGATGAAGTTAAAAAATATAATTAGGAGATGGAGAGAGATTCTCATGGCTAATACCCAGATTTCTAGACCTTAAAACACATCATTCACTCCTTTGTCTGATTTTTTTTTCTTCTTTCTTAATTAGCTTGTAACTGGTGAAATTACAGAAAAGATTGGGAAATACTGACTAAATACTGATTAAAAATTGCTTTCTGAAGCTGTTTTTTTTTTAATTATTTGATTTTAGAATAACTATGCTGTCGACTATCATCTTGCAGAGGAAGTTTCACCCTCTCCTTCCCTTAAAGCCTCGGGAGCTGAGTGACACCTACAGAGTAGGTCGATAAGGGCTGTCCTGATGTAGAGCCCCCATTCTGAATTTCAGGAACATAAAGTAAGTGACAGACACAAAAATCTACCCTTCTGCTTAGGAGACGAGGCAACTACTAGAACAGAAAACATCATAGCTGGGATATAAGGTATTCGCTTGAGCTCTCTGGTAGAGTGCAATTAATGTATTAAAATTGTGTAAGTAATTAGAAAGTTGAATATAACAGGAGACATGGTGAGTACCATCAAGTTTTATGGATCTCAGTTTCTCTTTCCATCTTTCTGTGTGTGTGTGTGTGTGTGTGTGTGTGTGTGTGTGTGCATGTGGAAGACAAAAGTTGATCTCAGTCTCCATTCCTCACAAACTGTCCACCTTCTTTACTAAGAAAGGGTCTACTATACACTATGCATTTAAATATAAACCAGGTTGGATAGCCAGTGAGACTCAACATCTGCTTCTCTACTTCCCAGGGCTAGGATATAAGGGTTTCCCACCATTCCAGGGTTGGAGATTTTGTTTCTATAGTGAGAATAAGGAATCAGTAAAAATGTCCCTCAGCAAATGGATGGAAAAGACCATGGGTGTTCAATTCTAATGGAGTAATAGGCATCCCTGAAAAGTGAATGAAACGCTTTCATTTCTGACAATACTAATGCAGCTGGAGAATATTATATTAAGTAAAACAAGTCAAACAGAAAGTAAAAACACAAGATGAGCACTGCTATTACTGTAAAAAAATGAAAACTTTGTTATCACATACAAGTAGTCTCAACATGAGTCATGAGAGTCATTAATAATACCTTTATTCAAAGCTTCATGACTCAACATTCATTGAAGAATGGAGCCTGAAGCAGGCTGTTTAATTTAATTTAGAAGCCTGCTCCCTTGCAATGATTTGACCTTAATCCATTTCCTTTCCTCATTTGTGACATCAATTAAGTAAGAATACTAATTTTGTTTTGCTACAATCACTTAGAACCAAAAATAAAAATGTGATCTGCATTTGAAAAAAGGATACATATATGAGTGTATATATATATATATATATATGTGTGTGTGTGTGTGTGTGTGTGTGTGTGTGTGTGTGTGTGTAAGACAACTGGCAGATGTCATGCAAAGGAAATGGCTTGATATCTGGATTGCTTCTTGCTGCTGCTGTGTCTTCACATGTTTGTCATTGCTGTATTCCTCATGTATCTAGCATGGTGTGGTGGGCTTGCTTCGGGGCTAGCCCACGGTATCGGGTAAATTTTCCGTGGATAATTATGAGGATGAACATTTTTTGAATAATGCTGTTTAGATGAATTAATGGTTTTTACGATATTTCAGATTTGATTTAAATAGTTTCATAAGTTAGGGTAATTGATAAATTGTTTAAGGAGATGGTTTAGGTTGTTTTGCCAGAAGACATAATAAAGTTAGAAATAAAACTTGCATGTGCAACCCTCTCTGTAGAATAATGAGGACTGCATAGTTTAGAAAAGGAGCACGGTGAGATTTCATGTGTTACAAGTACATAATTGTAATGGACAAAAAATATGCTTGGGGCCAGTTAGTAATCAAAGAAAACTTTCATTAAAGGTTGAGTCCAAGTTCCTTGATCTTGTGATCTAGAGACATACCACCGGTTTTGGTGGGTACCATGAAAGGACAGTTATGAACAATGAATAAATAATTCTATGTGTATAAGAATAGAGGATAGATAACAAGCCCCTGTAGCTGAACAAAGCCAAAAAAATAAGACATAAGATGGATTAACTGTTTCTTTGTAAATATAAATTGTCATCAGCTAAGTAGAAGGAAAAGCTTGCTATTATAGACTTAGCTTGCTTAAATTTTGCTTTGTTAATTGGTGACAGTAGAATTATGAAACTGGGGTTATAATGAATTTTGTGAAAAGAAAAATAGATAGTAAATGTTTTTAGTTAGGTATACGTTTCAAAAGAATAATATAAATCAATGATCTTGTAACTTTTCTGTAACGATTCTAATCTGTTTTGCAGAATATGTTTTTGTAGTGATTGTTTTTAGAGAATACGTAAATTTTGGCACTGAGGCAATTCATTTTCTTATATGGAGAATTTTGTGCTATTAAAAAAAAAGCTAAGAGAAAAATAAAGTTGCTGGAACTTATTGGAGCTTGATTCATCCATAAAGTGGTGTGTGTGTGTGTGTGTGTGTGTGTGTGAGAGAGAGAGAGAGAGAGAGAGAGAGAGAGAGAGAGAGAGAGAGAGAGATTAAGAAAGATTTTCCCTTTTTTTTTTACTGGCCTCAGAGAGTTTTTCCCAGCCCCAGAGAATTAAGTTTTGCTCCCTCAAAACATAAAAAAATGTCTGTTGAGTTATTAATCAACAACTCCACAAAGCTCTTCTTTAGTATACCTGATTTGTCAAAGCTGGCTTTGAGTAGACAACTCTAAACTCTATCAATATATAGGAAAAACTGATGTCTTTCAGATTCCCAACCTATGTTATTTTTGTTATAGAAATCTTAAAAAACTAATACTTCATACCTAAAATATCTACATTAAGATATGCTTCTACCCACACTTCTCTATGCAATTACCTGAAGTGTTATATCCTCCATGTATGGTTTAAAAATATATTACAGCTTTTTTTTTGTGGATGGGTTAGTGTTCCCCTCCCTCTGCTAGGAGACCTGTCCAGTTAGAGGATGCCCTCTTCAGTCTCTATGATCTCTGCTACTAGGAGTCTCTGCTTGAATTTCCCTCATATTCTCCCAGGAGCCTACCCTAACTTTGTGCAAAAATAAAGTCTTGATGCAACTTGATGAGCCAGGGTTGATGGGAAAGGGATCCCCCTTTTCTGAGGCATTGGAGAGGAGGGGATGAAAGGAGAAATGTTAGGACAGGGAGGGGAGGAGTTGGGGCTACAGTCAGGATGTAAAGTGAAAAAAATGAATAAATAAATAAGAGAACAAAATAAAGTAAAATATATTACAACAGCAAAGAACATATCATTTTCACTCTGGGTTCCTCTTCCCCATCAATTATCAATTTTAATTATTTGAATTATCTTCTTTTAAATTTTCTTATTATTTCTACAGTGATTGTGCATAACCTTTCTGCATGACATTCCCTCTTACTTTCAGTGTTTAGAATATTACAATCCTGCCGTAGAAAACGAGGATCCACTTCTCTTACATCTTCTCTTGTTCGGTGAATACATCCTTCATAATGTTGTTCAATATTCCATGTTAACATAATTCTGGCTGTTTTGTGGCAGGCTAGCACATGAAACATTAGTCCCAAGATACCACTTTCCCATGATAATCAGCATCCTTCACAGCCTGATAAGATTATTTCCATAATCAACTCTCTAGAGACTGGTAGCTACTGGTGTGTTGAAATTTGTTCTCCAGTTTGTCCTTTGCTTTTAGTTTGCACTGGCTCCCAGCCAATAATGCTCATCATCTGTCTGCTTATTTTAGAAAATAGGGTTCAAGCTAAAACAGAGGGGTATGAATCAATACTATTAAGAGGTCTTACTAAGTACATCAACATAAATGGAGAGTGAATTAATAAGTTGCTAAATCCAAAAAATGAAAGGATAAGTGCAGGTCCGGTTCACTAACCTAATAAAGAGTGCAGCCAGTGGGCTAAGCGGCCACACTTGAGAGTCTTATTTAAAGTGTGCAGTTCATCGATTATTTTATCATACTTTTGATAGACAATCATAAACTTTGCTGCATGTTGATTTTCAACAGCCTTTGTAAACACAGAGGTGTGGTTGGTGCAATGACTGCATCTTAACTTATTAATAGGTCCTTCTGAAAATATCAGGGTGCTGAAGAGATAGCACAGAGGGTTACACAATGCTTTCCAATGGACCTGAGTTCAGTTCCACACTCATGCAAAATGGCTAACAACTACATGTAACTCCAGCTCCAGGGTATCTGACTCCATATTCTGACGCCTGTGGGTATCTGCACCCATGTGCACATACCAACACACACACATACACACAAACATGCATGCATGCATACATACATACATACATACATACATACACACACACATAAAAATAAAATGATAAAATAATAAAATAAAAGAGGTCAAGTACAAGATGAATTGTTGTACAAAGTTATGGTATAAAGTGGGTAGACGTATTGTGGATAAAGACATTTTCACACACACAATGTGTCTGTCTGGTGAGACTTATTTGTAGAAAGTCTCCATGTCCTGAATTTCAGAAATATGCTGATGAGTGTAGATGCAGAATATCTGAAATTGTTGTAATGACTGATTTTTATAGGTCACTAAACAGTGTCAGAGGCTGTTATAACATGAGTATTCTCAATATTCATTCAAATTCATAAGATGAAAATATATGTACTTCACTGGGCACCAGAATGTTCTGAACTAGATAAATCTTTGGCAGTTACTTATTGATCAGAGTGTCTGAAAGCAATACATTTTATGGCTACCCAGAAAGTCCCCACATGATTTGTGGATCTAGAGATATTTTATGTGTGCCATAGGGAGATCAGATTTAAGTCACCACAATATCTGTAGTCAGATAATCAATTGAAAACATATCAGAAAAACCACACATGGGAAAAATGACAATATTGTAAAAATATATTAAACATATATCCTTAGTCTTTCCTAGGGTGCTGTTTTCTAAAGTGGCTGTTCAGGAGATTAAGAAAATGTCTAGGAGTAGTGCTACCTCAAGATCCAGCTACACCATTTCTGGGCTTAGGTCCAAAAGATGCTCAACCATTCAACAAGGACATTTGTTCAACCATGTTCATAGCAGCTTTATTCGTAATAGCCAGAATCTGAGAAAAACCTAGATGTCCTTCAACTGATGATTGGATAAAGACATTGTGGTACATTTACACAATGGAATAATAGTAATTAAAAACAAGGAAATCATGAAATTTGCAGGTAAATGGTGGGTGGGAACTAGAAAAGATCACCCTGAGTTAAGTAACACAGAAACAGAAAGACACACAGGGTATATACTCATTTACAAATTAATATTAGACATATAATATGGCATAAACATACTAAAATCTATACTCCTAAAGAAGCTAAGCAACAAAAAAGACCCTAGGGAAGATGCTCAATCCTCATTCAAAAGGAAAAATGGGATAGATATCAGAAGTAGGAGAAGACAGGGAACAGGACATGAGCCTACCACAGAAGGCCTCTGAAAGAGAGCAGGGTGTGGAAGCAGGCACTGAGACTCATAGCCAAACTTTGGGCAGAGTACAGGGAATCTTATGGGAGAAGGGAGAGATAGAAAGACCTGGAGGGGACAAGAGCTCCACAAGGAAACCAACAGAGCCAAATATTCTGAATCCAGGGGGACCCTACAGAGACTGATACTCCAACCAAGAATCATGCATGGAGAAGACCTAAACCCCCTGCTCAGATGTAGCCAATAGTCAACTCAGTCTCCAAGTTGGTTCCCTAGTAAGGGGTACAGGGGCTGTCTCTGACATGAACTCAATGGCTGGCTCTTTGATCATCCCCCTTGGGGGATGGTGCAGGCCACAGAGGAAGATGATACAGCTAGTCCTGATAAGATCTCATAGAGTAGGGTCAGATAGAAAAGGAGGAAGGCTTCCCCTATCAGTGGACTAGGAGAAGGGCATAAAAAGAGAAGAGTAGGGAGAGTAGGACTAGGATGAGATGGGAGGAGTGAGCTGCTGCCTGGATACAACGTAATAAATGATATATAATTAAAATTAAAAATATAAGTATAGACACAACTGAAAAAAATTGTCTTTATTCTTTCATGGTGATTCTACCACCTCCTGAGTATCTACAAGGTTACAGTGACAAGTGTAGTCTGAGCACATAGATGCCTGCTATAAAGGGACAAAACCAAAATTAGCCGAATTGTAACTGTATCAATTTCTTTTCTACAGGAGCAGGGGTGGGGGTGGGGCTTAGGTTACAGTGTCCCTTTAGGGATCTTGAAATGTTTCTTTATCTGCACAATGAAAAAATAAAATAAATGGCATCTGCTTGGGATAACTACTAGGTGTCAAGTTATCCTCAGTTCCTTGAGAGATGACAAGTTGGTTATTCCATTCACCCCCTCCCCCCTTATTTAATTTACTTCTTAAGACTTCAATGGGGACATATTTACATTGGAGAATGAGATGTTAATGTTGGGAGCATAAATAAAAATGTAATTTTAATAGAAAGTACTGAGAGATTTCCAACAACTGAATTGTATTTCACATGGTTTTAGAGGATAGATGTAGAAGATGAGGATACTGAGCGCTAACACTTCAAAGTTCTGATGAGGGCTCTCTTCTGGTCTTCAGACTGGCATTGTTTTCTAAAGTCCCCATATGGTGGCGAGCGGGCTCTCTCTTTGAGTCTCTCTTAAAGGCGCTAATCCCATTGATAAGGACGTACACCAATGCCCTAAATTAAGTTTCGGAAGCCCAATCTATAAAAATAATTACATTGGGGTTAGAATTTGTATGTTTGAATGTTATCAAGGGTGGTAGAAACATCCATTGTGCAGTATATCCTACTTTTTATTGTTGTTTATTATTTATTTATTGTTTTATTATTGTTGTTTATTGTTTCTTATTGTTCTGAATGAAACCAGAAAATGTAACTGTGGTTGTTACATTTTTTTTTCCCCCACTGTAGAGGAAAAAACACTAGAAGCAGTTGTCAATTAACAGAGCTTCCCTTGAGTTTCTATGTGTTTTACTCCCTTGCTGAACCCATTTCTTCCGTCTTTGTCATTGTTCCATTGTATAGATTCCATCATCCTGCAAGTTGGGCTCCTAGAGGGTTGATCAAATTATGACTCACTAATCAAGTTTCAACATGTTTATGATTTTGACTCTGCATTGAAAATTATTTGTCAAGGGTTCTAGGCAAACACACACACACACACACACACACACACACACACACACAGAGAGGTGTCTGGCACAAATTGAGTTCAACCTACAAAATGTAAGGTAGCATGATAAGCAGCTATAGAAAGCTCATTTACTGCATTCATAACTTAATTGGGCAAACAAGAAATATTTAGAAAATGCTGCTACAACTTTTTAGCATGAAGATTAATATAAAATTAAGGGAGAAATGGTTCTAGCATTTTTGTAAAATGTCAAGTTTTGTGGTATTTTAGGATATTTGAAAAAAACATCATCTTTAAAGTGAAGCGTATTCACAAGAAATAAGAGCAACGCTGAAAGATGCATTGGGCTCTTAAGGGTTTGGGAGAAAACATGACTCTAATTTACTAGTTTTGAGCAACCAAAGTAAGAGACAGCTTTTAATGTTTGCTTTCATCAGCTCTGCATTTGGCCCTTGTGAACTGGAAGGTCTAAAGCTATTTCAAGTCTGTAAAAAACTGGAATACTTTTTGAAATCAGTGGGAACTTTTCAGAAGAGCAGTAGTCAATATACTACAGCCTGAAGGTCCCTTTCCTGCTCTGTATACTTAGAAGAAAACAGGCATGCATGCTCCAGTTTTCTCCATGCAATGGCCACAGAGAGCATTGTGTCATAGGACATCATAAACATTATTACTAAAATGCTGCTCACCCACACAAGTGGATAACATTTCAAGGAGCATATTTGCTAGTGACAATTCTGCTTTAAGTAACAGCTCACAGAGTATTTCTGCTTCTAGAAACCAAATAATTGAATGACAGATGAGCAAGGAACCTAAACTGGGTATTTTCTTAGTTTGAGGTCTAGTCAGTTTGAACTGGTGTTATGATAGACCCAAACACACAGATGTGACTTTAGAGAAAGAATCTCCTAAGTGTAGGATATGTGTCACGTGGTATATTTTATGCTCTGAAAAGCCTCACAATGCTGTTGCTAAACTGAATGTTTATTAGGCACCTAACATTTGCAGGCCACTGATTAACAGCATCTTCAATACTTTGCAAAAGAATTCACAGAAACTTTATTTTATAAGTTAAACAGCAAACAACAAAATTAATATGCAAAAGATGGCTCTGGAAAATATGCATATATTTGCATGTGTTTAATTGAACTTATTAGAGTGGCTATGCAGGCAAATGTATTAATGTGTTTTATTGATTTGCCCCATCTCTACACACCTGAGTTTTACTTGCTTTGCATTTGGACATAAAAAATACAGGAGCTTTCATCAAAAATAAAAAATGCTAAGGTTATATAGGGTTTTATTTATTTTTTATTTTGTTCTGTCTTTAGCTTTATCCTACTTGTAGGTCAATAAATTATTTTTAACAGTTTAATAGATACAGACAGAAGACTCAAGACACTTTGGGTCAGATTAAAATAATTCGTTTTTAGCACAGCAAAGAGCACAAATGCAATGGCTGTCACACATATTTTTCCCCAAGTCAGGCCCCTAGATATATGCTGCATTAATGACTTTACATTGTAGGTATCACAAGTTGAAGGCTTGTTTCCCAATATTACTGTTTGAAAGCTTTCATTATCAAACAGTGGTGTATTTGGACATGAGCATTAAAATAAAATGTAATGAAAGATAAATGAGGCTCGAGGAGAAAACGAGGAGTACTTTCATTTGGAAGACACTGGAGAATCTCAATCTTCCCCCTGGTTTTTATTTCATTCTGCCCAGTGTATTCTCTGAGAAAGCCTATGTGATTAAACTAAGAGTGACAGGTGCCTATAGGAAAAAAAAGACTCAGAGTGAGATCTTCCATGCTGGAGGCCTTATCCTAGACTTCTAGGTGCCAGAACTGTAAGCAAACACATATCTTTAGTTCTGAAGAGATAGGAATAGAAATAAGCTGTTCACCACTGTCAGAATGATGTGCAAAAATGCAAAAGACCTCAAAGAACTCCCTCCCAACTACAGTAACACAAAATGTTCACAGTACATACATGCGTTCTCATCAGCTCAGACTTTTCATGTCTCTGGATGCGTAATTAAAGTAGGTGTTGATGTCATCCACAGGGACTGCTGTAGATTATTTTTAAAAATCAGTTGCCCCTAAAATTTCGATTGGAGAGAGGATGTTTGAAGCCTATTGGAGCACCCTGGGGCAGCTTTTAATCCTGCTGCATCCTCTGATGAATATAATGTTTGTCTGTATGAGCACTGGCTCCCTGCTAGCCCCTCTTCCCCCAAAAGATAGGAGAGAAGTATTTCAGGCTACAATTCCAAGTATCTGGTGAGCAGAATAAGGGCAGATAAGGAAGGTGGAAGGGAGATGGATTCCTTCATATCAGTGATGGGTTTGTAGTTAGGGATGAATGTGATGTCGCTGCACTGAAATGCTTGCTGCTGCGGGGCTATTTCACCTGTCCTCTCAGCTGTCACTGTCTCTGCCCCTGATAACTGTAAAGCTGGCTTCCTCTCCTCTTCTGCCTACTGCTTGGAAACTTGTGGGCTCCTCAACTGTGCCTCACAGTTTGAAATCCTGCTACATTGGAGTTATCACAAGTTGAAGGCTTGTTTTCCCCAACATTACTGTCTAAATGCTATGAAGCTGGAAGTCCACCCACCCCAGCCCACCTGGCAGTTTTGTTCTTTCTGACTGGCACTCATTGTCACATAGGTAATGGTGGTTTCTTGAGTGTTAATGGCATAAAATCTCCCACAAGATTATTAGGATCCAAACATTAGTCTACCACTTGGAGGTTGTGAAAACTGGGAGAATTACCTTTCCTCTGTCACCTGAAATTACCTGTTCTCTAAGAGAAGGGCAATAACATTGTGAAGTCATAATGGTAAAATGAGCTTTAAAGTGAAGGAGCTGATATATGTATGGGAAGTTGTAAAACTGTGAATTCGCAGGACACCATCCACATTATCTAACATTTACTAATATTAACAAATAGTTTTGAAATGTGTATGCTTTTTTTTGTGTGTGTGTGTTTCCTGTCATGTTTTCTCTTCTCTCTCCTACCTCTCATTTTTCTAGAAAGTTTCCATAAGAACAAAAAAACGTAGTAAGTCCTGAAGATACCTGATAAAACAGGGTCAGATGAAAGGGGAGGAGGATCTCCCCTATCAGTAGACTTGGAAAGGGGCAGGGAGGAGATGAAGGAGGGAGGGTGGTATTGGGAGGGATTGAGGGAATTGGATACAGAGTTAATAAACTGTAACTAATAATAAAAATAAACGTATTAAATATTTGTGCACACAGACATCCACACATCCACACATTGTGACTCTCTAGCCATAGGTGTTAATATGTTTACTTAATGGATATTTGTCAATACATACTTAGTATTTTATCTATCTATAACTTATCTACCATCATCATCTATCTATGTATCATTTTTTTTCTGTGTAGCAAGAGATTTACTGCTGCATTCTCAACAACTAGATTATTTCTGAGGCTAAATGTACGTGAGTGAAAAATGCCTTTAAAACAAATTCATTCCTTGCTTTGGGGAGAATCGTTAAGCTCCAACACAAATCCATCAGAATCTACTGAGAGGAATTCTCCATGCTCTTTTTGGTGACATCAGCCTGGGTGTCTGTGACCTCAGGCATCAAACTATTTCATTTCTGACAATTCATTTTATTAAAAAAATCCATCTGTTTTGTTAGAGTTGCCACTAACCTCATGTCCAAAGGCATGCCAAGCAAACCTCTCTGGATTTTAGAAACCAAGACACCTACTACAGGAAGTTCAAGACACCTGGTACAAGGGCTTAGAATGAGGCAATTCAGGGCTCTTGTTTCTGCCTACTATTTCCTTCAAGTTAAACTCCTGGTGTTGCTTCACCAGAGGGGTGAGGGAGGCATGGCATATATGTTCTGTATTTATAGAACCTACCTACCCCCCTGCAGTTTATTGAATTTAGCTTTCTACATCCAGGCTTCTAAGTTAGTGGTCATTTATCTGTCTCCTCTATAGCAACTGGGTTTTGTTGACTCCTCCATATCCATCACTCCTCTCAGCTTCACTTTGTTGAGCTGGATTTTGAAAGTAATGTGAACTTTAATTACGTGTTTAATAAGGTCCTAGTGATTCATTAGAGTACATATTTGATTCTGTCTTCTGGAGAGATGGTGATTGATAATAATAAAAAACAAAACATTTCATGAAAATAGTGTATGAGATAATTATTACAAAAAGGGTTTCTAGACATAATTGAGCTAATGTAGAAAAATATGAGCATTTAATATTTGTTTAAGGAAGAGCCAATGCACCATGGTAACATTGAAAATACTCATAAGGTCCAGATGAAGTCATCTTCTTTCAACAAGTACCAAATCAAAAACTAATATCATATGCTTAGAGGGAGGATTTCAACACCTGTGAACCTATACCTTCTGCTAAATTCTTGCATTAGAATACTCAGGTTAACGAGAAACTAACATTTGTTTTTTCCAGAAATACCACAGCTTGTCTTACAGAAGTATTGGGAAAGGCCAATTAAGATGAATAGGAAAACAATGGCAAAAGTTGGAAATCGTTTTTAGGCTTAGTATTCTGAATGAGAAGAGGTTTTCATATTCTATGCATTCATTATAAAGGTATCTTAATAATCTTTAGCCATTCTGATGGGTGTGAGATGAAATCTCAAGGTCATTTTGATTTGCATTTCCTGAATAACTAAGGACTTTGAGCATTTCTTTAAGTGTTTCTCTGGTATTCCTTATTCCTCTGTTGATAATTCTCTCTAGCTCTGTAGCCCATTTTTTTAATTGAATTACTTGGTTTGTTTGTGTTTAACTTCTTGAGTTCTTCATATATTCTGGATAATAGCCTTCTGTCAGATGTAGGGTTGGTGAAGATCTTCTCCCAGTCTATAGGCTGTCATTTTGTTTTGATGACAGTGTCCTTTGCTTTATAAAAGCTTGGAGGAAGGAAAACCTTCCTCCATTGCTGGTGGGAATGTAACCTTATACAACCACTTTAGAAATCAATCTGGTACTTTCTCAGACAATTAGGAATAGTGCTACCTCAAGATTCAGCTATACCACTCCTAGGCATATACCCAAAAGATGCCCCACCATTCAATAAGGACATTTGCTCCACTATGCTCATAGCAACTTTATTTGTAATAGCCAGAATCTAGAAACAACCTAGATGTCCCTCAAAGGAGGAATGGATACAGAAATTGTGCCACATCTACAAAACAGGATACTACTCAGCTATTAAAAACAAGAACATCATGAAATTTGCAGGCAAATGGATGGAACTATAAGAGATCACCCTGAGTGAGGTAACCCAGAAACAGAAAGACAGACATGGTATACATTCACTAATAAGCCGATATTAAATGTACAATATAGGACAGCCATCTACAGACCTAAAGAAGCTAAACACTAAGGAGGACTCTAGGGAGGATTTTTAAATCTCATTCAGAATGGCAAACAGGATAGACACGGTGGAAGAGAGGAAACAGGATGACAGTCGTGGCACTTACAGACTTCAAGGTGGCTGTGGACTGCAGGTGAGCCAGCTGTGTTCATCCTTCCATCATTTACCACAATTTCCAATAGCTAAAAGAATTCACCTTTTATCTGTGGTCAAGTTTATCTTAGAAAAATTCACTCTTGTTTATATAGAGTGTTGTTACTTACAGACAACTGAACACTAAAACTCAGTTCTTAATGTTTTCCTGGTTGCTAACACTATGAATTTAACTAAATTAACTGGGTAATTGCAAAGTAGTCATCTTGACTCACCCTATCTTGAACGCATACTGTGATGAGTTCAAGTCCTCAGATGGCTCTATCCTTTTTTAATTAATTAATATATTTGTTTACTTTACATCCTAGATGTATCCCTTCCATCCTCTCTTCCTGGTCTCATCCTCCCTCGCTTCTCCTCTATCACCCCCTCCTACTCACCAGGAAAGGGGAGCAACACCAACCCACCCCAGCACACCAAGTAGCATCAGGACTGAGCACATCCTCTTCCTCTTTGGAAAAGCACAGCAACCCAACCAAAGGGGAGTAATCACAAAGCAGGCAACAGAGCCCATGTCAAAGTCAGTCCCCCACTTGGACACTGGACTGCCATGGGCTACATCTGTGCAGGGGTTCTAGGTTATCTCCATGAATAGTCCTTGGTTGGAGTATGAGTCTCTGGGAGGTTCCCTATGTTCAAATTTTCTTGTTCTGTTGTTCTCCTTGTGGAGACTCTGTCCTATCCAGCTCTTACTTATTTCCCAGTTCTTACATAAAATTCCATTCACTCTGCCTGTCAGTTGGCCATCAGGCTCAGCATCTGCTTTGATAGTCTGCAGGGCAGAGGCTTTCAGAGGCCCTCTGTGGTAGGTTCCTAGTTAGTTTCTTGTTTTCTTCTTCTGGCTTTCAGAGGCCCTCTGTAGCAGGTTCCTAGGTTGTTTCCTGTTTTCTTCTTCTGATGTCCATCCTCTTTGCCTTTCAGGATGGGGATTGACCGTTTTAGTTAGGGTCCTCTCTCTTGCTTAGTTTCTTTAAATGCACAGATTTTAGTGGGTTTGTCCTATGTTGTATGTCTATATGAGTGAGTATATACTGTGTGTCTTTTTGCTTCTGGGACAACTCACTCAGGATGATCCTTTCCAGGTCCCACCATTTACCTGCACATTTCATGATTTCCTTATTTTTCATTGCGGAGTAATACTCCATTGTATAGATGTACCACAATTTCTGCATCCATTTTTCAGTTGAGGGGCATCTGGGCTGTTTCCAGCTTCTGGCTATTACAAATATTACAGCTTCTGGCTGCTACAAACATGACTGAGCAAATGTACTTTTTGTGTACTTGAGCCTCTTTTGGATATATGCCTAGGGGTGGTATGGCTGGATCTTGAGGAAGCGCTATTCCTAGTTGTCTGAGAAAGTGCCAGATTGATTTCCAGAGTGGTTGTACAAGTTTACATTACCACCAGCAGTGGAGAAGTGTTCCCCTTTCTCCACAACCTCTCCAGCATGTGTTGTCACTTGAGTTTTTGATCTTGGCCATTCTGATGGGTTTAAGGTGAAATTTCAGGGTTGTTCTGATTTGCATTCAAGAGGGACTGCCTCTGACATAATCTGATTGGCCTGCTTTTTGATCACCTCCTCCTGAGGGAGGAGCAGCCTTACCAGACCACAGAAGAGGACAATGCAGCCACTTTTGATGAGAACTGATAGACTAAGATCAGAAAGAAGGAGAGGAGAACCTCCTCTATCAGTGGACTTGGGGAGGAGCTTGCATGCAGAAAGGGGAGAAAGGGTGGGATCGGGAGGAGTGGAGGGAGGGGCTTATGGGGTGATACAAAATGAATAAAGTGTAATTAATAAAAAATTAAAAAATAAAAATAAATTCAGTCCCCAAACCCCTTACTAAGAACACTACATAAAGCCCCAGCTGCCCATTGGCTACATGTGTGTAGGGGCTTAGGTTCAATAAATGTGTGGTCCTTGGTTGGTGTTTCAGTCTCTGCAAGCCCCTCTGGGCCCTGGTTAGTTGGCTTTGTTTTTTTTCTTGTAGAGTTCCTTTCATTTCCAGGTCCTCTTATTCCTCCCTCAACTTCTCCACAAGACTCCCGGAACTCTGCCCAATGTTTGACTGCGAGTCTCAGCATCTGTTTAGATCCACTGTTGTGTGAGGCCTCTTAGACAACAGCTATGTGAGCCTATTTGCAAGCATAACAGAATATAGTTAATAGTGTTAGGGGCTGGTGCTCTCCCATAAGGTGGGTTACAGGTTGGGCCAGACATTGGTTGGACATTCCATCTGTCTCTGCTCTATCTTTATCCCTGCATATGTTCTATTCAGGGTAAATTTTGGGTCAAAGTTTTTGTGGGTGGGTCAGGGTTCCCCTATCTCCAGTAGGCTCCATTCTTTTTAAAGTAAAGCTTAACATGTCCAATGAAATGATTAGGAGGAAAAAATGATTAGCGTCACTTGCAAAGCTCCTGGTAACTGCTGACACTCAATACTGCTTATTATCCAACCTTTCCTCATGTTGATTAGTTTTATAAAATGATGTTGGAAATAAAATTTTTGAATATTTGTTTTATTAAAAACTGTTGATGAAAATATATTTTATGGAAATGCCGCTTGTCTAATTTGAACTACTATCTTTAATTTGAGGCATATTTATTAACCATTTCACTACTGTTTTCCAGCTTCCACAATCACCATTAACTCATCTGTTATTTCATACCCCTCAGTCTCTTTTTTATTTTTGTCCCTCTCCCTCTTCCATGCATGTGCTTCTAAGCCCATTGTGTCTGCTAAATAGATGGCTATACAACAAATACTTGAATGCCCTATATTCACACTTTGATTGGGAAATCTCCAGTGTTTACCTCTTGAGTATATCTACCATTCCTTTAAAACAGATAGACCATCTTAACATCTTCCTTTGAGTCCACCAACATTAGTAAAAATTAAAACAACTTCTGTAATATTTCAGTTTTATCATTTTTGAACAGATTTAATCTAATAACCCTCTTTTCAGAATATTTCAAGCCCTCACTACCATTTCTTAGGTACTTAACTGTCACATTCAACATGTCTTGTGTATCTGATCACAGTTCAACAAAAATTAGTAATATAAATAAAATAGCCATATAGTTGTTACTTCCTATATATCAGGCAGGCTACTAAATACCTTGTACACTCTACTCTGGAATGGGATATGAACTCTGTGGGAAAATCAAAATAGCCACCTATTTCTTTCTATTTCCATATCCAATAATTAGTACAGAGCCTGCTCCATGGTTTTGCTCTATTATATGTGTGATTAGGGAGTGCTATGCATCCCACTTACAGATAGAAAAATAGGCACACTAACATGATAAAATCCAATGGTAACTGAATTCAAAGAGAAATATTTCTTATTCCCTTTTGTGTTCTTGAATGATACGCATATTTTCTTTCATCTTAATTCTTTGTAATATTTTCTTTCATCTTAATTCTTTGTAACAATTTGATAAATTTTTGACCTATATTTATTTTCAGTATATGAACTTATTATGTTAATAATTTTATATTGAAATAGTCAGTCATTAAAAATTCTTTACTTCATTTTTTGAATGAATAAAAGTAAAAGATATGTGTCACTAGCTAATAATACATTTGTTTCTATATTATTATTAAGAACCTTTGGCAGAGTACAGGGAATCATAAGAAAGAAGGGGAGTTAGTCTGATGGGGAAAGGTTAGGAGCTCCACAAAGACCAAATATATCTGGGCACAGGGTCTTTTCTGAAACTGACATTCAACCAAGGACCATGTATGGATATAACCTAGAACCCTCCGCTCAGATGTAGCCTGTGGTAGCTCAGTAACCAATTGGTTTCCCAAAGTGAGGGGAACAAGGACTATTTCTAACAGGAACTCAATGAAGATACCTGATAAAACAGGATCAGATGAATGGGGGGGGGTCCCCCCCCTATCAGTGGACTTGGAAAGGGGCACAGTGGTGATGAGTGAGGGAGGGAGGGACTGGGAGGGAATGAGGGTTCAGGGCACAGCTGGGATACAGAATTAATAAAATGTAACTGATAAAAATAAAAAAAAATAAAAATAAAAATAAAAACAAATAAAAAAAGATGTTTTAAAAGAAAACCAAGATATCTTAAAAGAATTATTTAAGTTTGTACTATATGAAAACACAGCAAGAAAACAGAATTATATAAAATATAATTTTATATAATTATATACTTATATATAATTATATATAACGATCTTGACATCAAATGAACAATCTTTCAGTTAATTCTTAATTAGTTATTATGTTTAATGCTTTGAATGCATCAAAGTTGAGAATTGTACAAAGCATGAGAGGAAATATGGCGTGTCACATTACTGTAGCGCTGACTCAGAGAGGGTGTAAACTGTATTTTTAATAATGTTATAAATAGTCACTGCACAATCGGATAATTGAGGATGCTCACGTTTTTGGCATAGAGGACATGCTATTCAGTGGTCACTTGATAAGATTTTTGTCAGTCTCCTAATAGCTTTGGTGGGACTGATTTAATGAGTGAACGGGTTCACACACACACACACACACACACCTTCCTCAGCAGAGAAGAAATTGTACACTAGAAATACAGCTTCTTCAGTATAGTTCTCAAGTATCTGATCTCTCCTTTTGAATGCCAGATTCTAGACCTCCTGTAGTAGCTTCCCAAGTTGTGTGAGATAATTGACCATGATAAGTATTTTTTTTTTAATGTCTCCTTCACTCTCATGTAGTTGGTCCCATATTTTCTGGAAGCAACATTTTTCTAGGTTATAGAACAGTTGTAGCTGCTCCTTAACTAACAGTGTAAGCACTACAAGTTTTCTGCTTCGAGGCCTTCCAAGACATGGTCAAGCTATTCCAAAGGCAGCCACCGCTATTAAATCCATCCCTCATCCTTCTCTACCTGGATGGACTGCTATCAGACACAATAAACACCCCCTCACCGAATTGTTTCTGATGTGGTAATAAATGTGTCACAGTGTTAATAGATGTAGCACAGACATATATGAATACATCTCATAACAACTGGCTTAATTTGTTCTGGAACAGAGAAACAGAGACAGAAGACAGAGACCAAGAGATAGATTGCATTGCCTCTGTTCTCTGCTTCCATGGTGCCTTATAAAATGTCACATGCTATTGTGATTAAGAGTGACATACAATGTGCCCTTTTTCATTCATACAGATAATGCTCATCATCCTGTGAAACTGTCAACAAAGCATGTCTGTCCATGGAACACGAGGCTGGGCTATAAGCTAAAGTAAATATAAATTTAATCTTCTTATCTCCACAGTACATACAAGATGTGAAGCCTGTCAATATTCCAGTGAGGTCTTTTGAAAACTTATCAGTCAGCATTGGCAGTTTTAATAGGATAACTACTAACTGAATGCCAGGAGTAGACGCTCTAAGCCATCATTTTTAGACATTTATTACTGTGAAATGATTATTATTTAAGATAACTTCCTGCCTTATAACTTTCCTCGGACTCTCCACCATCTCATTATAAAGTGTTTTGAAGTAAATTTTATCTGTATGCAGTAAATGCAATATTGATGCTTTTAATAAGCAGATCTTTGACTTCAAAGAATTTTTAATGATTTTTAATATATCATAGTTTGAGATATGCTACAGTCTGTTTATCTTGGTGTCATATTAATACTGTAATATGCCAAACGGAAGCTCCTAAAAAATTTGATGACTACTTTGGTCTAAAATATATTTCATAAATTATAACCTCAAGATATATTTCAAGTTTTATTATAAGCAGATTTCAAATGAAACTAAGAGTTTTCAGTAATCGGGAAGTACAATTTTATCTTCATAGAGATTTTTTGGTTATAATTATAAAAAGATTTCTGAAAATTTTATTCAAAATGAGAGCATAGGAAAAGATAGAGAATTGAGGACAGGCATATGTACAAAGAATGGAGCTATTTCTAGATCATTATATATATGCATAGGTCTGATTCATCCTTATTATTTATGTGTTCATATTCTTAAGCAAAAGATGAGAATAAACTCATCAGCTATCAGAGAGTGCATTTGCATGATATCAAATCCTATAACTCATTAGAGTTTTCCTAATCAGCTCATCTGAATAAGAAATGATGATGATAACGATGATGATGATGAAAAGGTATAAGTGAGCGATAACTCGTTTTTCATAGTGAGACTTGACTACAAAATTTAAGACCAATTAGATGGAGTGGAAACATTTATCTCACATGATTTGTTTATCTCCACAGCTGCATTGTGCCAGCGGTGCAGTTACACTGTTTGTTCCCTGTTTTGTATAATGTGAGGTTGCAAGATGATTCACTCACAAGGTAGATTTGGGATGGAATATACACAAAACAACGTAGAAAATTCTGGGGCTCTCTCAGTTTAACTCAAGCTTGAGTTTATTATGATCATCATCAACTATGGTTGTGTCACCAACCTGGATAAATGAAGAAAGAGTTAGATAATAATAATAACACCAGAGTGAAATGTGTGAGATAATAACAGTTCTCACAAAATGAATACAAATTATGAAACACTTAAGATATGTCCATGTGAAAACATGTACACAGATTTTATAGAGTTTATTTAAGTCAATGTTGATGCTTGTATTTTACAACCAGGAATTCACTACACGGCAAAGATGCAAAGTAGAGCTTGGCATCACCAACATCATAATAATTCTTCCATTCTAAGACTAAGACTTGATACATTTCATAATAAAAGGTTTGTGCAAGAACTCAATATTATAGAAACATTTAACTTTTTAAAGTATATGTATATATATATATAGTGTGTATATATATATATATATATATATATATATGTTTACACAATTATCCCAACTAATTCTTCACCATACATATGCACACACAGGAACACACACACAGAGAGAGGAAAAGAGAAAGAGAGAAAGAGGGAGAGAAGAAGGGAAGACATTGAACTGAGCAGTTTGGCTCTTGGGTATAAAGGAATGGCCAAATGATGACAAAGGAGAACAGTTGATGTAGGCTGTCGATTCTCATGAGATGATAACCTAAGCATCAAATGTGGTAATTCGTTCAGAACAGTCACTGGGGTCCCAACTTCACTAACAACTCTCTGCTCCAGGTGAGTGTTAGCACTAGAAAATGAGGATGAATGTTTCACCTGAGCTCAGGTATTTTGGGTAAGCCAGAAAAGATGAAGAAACATTGCCTCCTAAACAATAAAAATAAGTAAGTAAAACCAACCAAAACCTTATCTGAAAGTCTTGGAAAATACCCCTGAATTTTGGCCAAAGGCAGGCAAGAGTTTTTCACTGAATCACAGTAGAAAGTTTCCTCAACTACCAGAACAGTACAGTATAATAAGCTGGATGATAAAGGACTCTCGTGGACCAAAAGGGAATTCTACCACACTCACACAATATGCAGCCTAAGTGTAAAAAGTAGTTGAGACTTACAAAAAAAAATTATCATGCCAAATTTAAAGAATTAAGGTTGACTCTCACTAAAGCCTGCGCAGGCCCTCTGTGAGCTGAGGCAAGGCTGAGTGCAATCTGACTTGTCCAGGAACAAATGGCAAGCAGCTAGCTGGCTCTAATCACATTAATTTATCATGGAATGAACTGCTTTGAGTGTCCCACATGCTTCTAGCAAAAAAAAAAGTCATTAAAAGGAGCATGAAATTCAGCTATTTAGCCCAAAGAGAATTCAGTATTCATTTAAAGTCATCACGTAAGTTCTAACTTTAACTTAACCTTCCTCATATGGTATTGATTATGTCTGTAACCACCACCTGTTTTACAGGTGGAAATTGAAAAAAACTAAAATTCAATTCATAAGAAGTCATAACATGTTAAATATTTGATTTTTTGTATGGGTATGTATTGGAAGAATACCCCCAGAAATGTTTTGAACCATAAAAAATATTTATCATTGTTAATGGTTCTGAAAGTGTGTTGTGAAATCATATTTTACAACATATGTCTATATACAAACATGCACACTCACTCACACATATGCAAATGTTTGAATAAATGATAATAAAAGTTCTCATATAACTAATATCTCATTTTGAATGAAGGAACTTTACCCATTTCTAAGTTCATAAATGATATGACAAACTCAATCTGATTTGTTATGATCTGATTCCTGAATAATGAAATCTAATATTCTGTATAGCGTACATATCTGAGAATCAAATCTCCATATCTTAATAAACTAACATAAGTTCAGTTAAAAACAAATTGGAATCAACATTGCTACAGATGCACTGTGCTGTGGAAGAGACCAAGGTCCCTGTGCTCACAGATTAATGCTAGGGAAGCCAGGAATCTTAAACACACGGGCTGTCCTTTCAAAAGGAGAGATGTAAGAGATGTTTTCTGCCCAGAAAGCTGGGAGAACACACCACTAATCGCCTAGTGATTTGCGCTACCACACTGCTTCCTCTCCAGGACTCTTATTTTCAGCTTCTCAAACTGTAGAACCCATCTTTTTATCTCTCTCTCTTTTTATTTTTTTAATTTATTACAATTTATTCACTTTGTTTCCTAGCTGTAGCCCCCTTCCTTGTCTCTTCCCAGTCCCACCACCTCACCCTCTTTTCCGCCTATGCTCCTCCCCTAGTCCACTGATAGAGGAAGAGCTCCTCCCCGTCCATCTGAACCTAGCCTATCAGGTCTCATCAGAACTGGCTACATTGTCTTCTTCTGTGCCCTGGTAAGGCTGCAACCTCCCAACCCCAAGGAGAGGTGATCAAAGAGCCAGCCACTGAATTGATGTCAGAGAGAGTCCCTGTTCCCATTACTAGAGGATTCACTTGGAGACTGAGCACAAATGAGCAGCGGTTCTAGGATATCTGCATGCATAGTCCTAGGTTGGAGTTATCAGTCTCAGAAAAACCCCTGGGCCCAGATTTCTTGGTTCTCTTGATCCCTTTGTAGAGTTCCTTTCCTCTCCAGGTTTATATTTCCCTCACCTTCCGTAAGGTTCCCTGCACTTCCCCAAAGTTTGGTTATGAGTCTCAGCATTCTCAGAAAATTAGGAATAGTGCTACCTCAAGATCCAGCTATACCACACCTAGGCATAGATCCAAAATATGCTCAAGTATAGATCAAGGACATTTGCTCAGCCATGTTCAAAGAAGCTTTATTGATAATAGCCAGAATCTCAACACAACCCAGTTGTCTCTCAGTGAAGGAATGGACACAGAAATTGTGCTACATTTACATAATGGAATACTACTCAGCAATTATAAACAAGGAAATCATGAAATCTGCAGGCAAATGATGGGAACTAGAAAAGATCATCCTGAGAGAAGTAACCCAGAAGCAGAAAGACACACATGGTATATACTCATTTATAAGTGGATATTAATCATAAAACATAGGATAAACATACTAAAATCTGTACACCTCAAGAAGCTAAACAAAAAGGAAGATGCTAGGGAAGTAGCTCAATCCTAATTCAGAAAGACAAATGGGATAGACATTGGAAGAGGGAGAAAACAAGGAACAGGACAGAAGTCTATGATAGACATCCTCTGAAAGACTCTACCCTATATAAAAACAATATTTATGGAAAATGCCCTATGTACTTTACAAAGAGTTTTCATATAATCATATCTTGAGCTCTATTTATACACTTGAGATCGAGTGCTAATCATTGGATAAATTTTCACTGGATTGCACTTTGCTTATACATGACTAAAATAAATTATGCAAGGTCAGATTCCCAAAGTTTTGACGAACACCAGCTACTAAGTAATGTTGAACCAAACTTCCTCTTTCCTCCAACAGATGTTACTCTTCTGTCCATGGTGGTTGCAGAGACTACTGCATTGCTCCAATGAAGCATGAATTGACTTGTAATTCTCACTGTGAAGTTTTAAGAGGTAAATCTAGCCATGAGGGATGGGGCATATTGGCTATTCCAGTGCTCTAAAAGCTATGTTTGGGGATTTTTAGGTGATCTAATAGATAGTGATTTTTAGTTGATCTAGCAGATAGGGAGAGAGAGAGAGAGACATAGAGACAGACACAGAGACAGATAAAGAGACAGAAAGAGAGAGAGATACACAGAGACACAGAAAAGAGAAGAGGAAAGAAAGAAGAAAATTGGGAAAGAGGAGAGGGGAGGAGAAGAGGGCAAGATAAAAAGGGGAAGGGAGAAAAGAGGAGGCAAGAACTGATGAGAAGAGAGGAGAAAAGAGGATTAATGGGATCCTTGAAAAGTATTGTTTTCTTTATAACAATAAATTTTAGGACTAGATGCCCCTGTTTATTATTATATTAGGCAAAGATGGTTACATAATTACATAACAGTATGACTATTGATGTTCAGGCCTTGCATAATAAAATGTTAAACATTTAACATTCAGTGTTACAATATATAAAAGGTAGATTATTGAATCTACTCTTATAGATCTTTGTATTTTGATACAAAATTGAGGTTATGGGTTGGTTACATTATATTGTGTATCAACTCTTTTTAAGGTATTGTACCTATGTAATTCTTAAAATGCTATGTGCACATCTAGTCCTTTTGAAAGCTACTATCAAACTGTATAGGATAATTTAGAAATGCAAACTAACATTCAATCAAACTTATGTTTTGTTAGGTACTAATTCAGTTAATCACAGGTGTTTTCTAAATTAATCAGTCAGTATATAACTAGAAACAAACAATTCAAATATATAGAGACAGAAATGAAATTCAGAAACATTAGAGATCTACAGAATATGAAATTTAAAGATATTTTATTAAATTAAAAATATTTTGACAATTAGCCATGTCAGCTCCTGGTAGTCCCCCTTTTAACTTCAAAGAAGATAATGAGCATCAAAAAAAATTCTCCTTTAGAAAATAGCTTCATATATGGCTAACTAGTCACTGGGCAGGAAAATGCCATTGCTTTGATTGCAGACAGACTACTGAACAAACTGGATGCTGGAAAGTCGATTCCTGAGCTTTGCAAGGACAAGGTATGCAAGTCCTTCATATTACCTGCTTCACAGAAAACTGTGTCAGATATTATGAGAAAGAAGTCTAAAGATGATGCTCCAATGTTATAGAGATATCTTTGGTGCCTGTCCAGATAACTAACAGAATCTGTCATCTCTGTAGTTTTGGAAGCTGCTTGCACTGCACTTCCTAGTTATTCAGATAATATTTATCCTTCTCGGGTCTCTGATGGTTTTTGCAGATCAATTTCACATGAAAATTCACCACTTCAACTGCCTTGTCAGAAAAATGTAAAGTTTATATAAGGTCTGAGAAACTAAGAAAATATTTGAAGGTTTGAAAAGATGTTTAAAGGTTAATAAATACAAGTTATAAAGGTTAGAAAATCTAAAAGATGTTTTAAAATTGGTAAATACAAATTATGGAGCTATAAAAATGTTTTAAGATACTGTCATACTAAAACTGTTTAAAACTTTAATAATAATCCGATTTTCAAATTGTTAAAAAAAAAAGAATTGTCTTGTAGGCACTACCTTTGTGGGTGGATAGATTCGTTCTTGAATTGATAAACAGTTTACCTGTAGAATGGATGTACTGTAAGAACTATTTTTGGCTTGTGTCTAATAAGCTTGCGCCATGTTCATATTCTATAGTGTCCTCATCTGTGTGAGCCCTTCTTGATAGGACAAACAGAACCAAGGGTGCATGTCCTTCCTAACACATTAACACATCTGGTGGGCACAGCAAAACCTGCAAAATTTATTTACTGTGAAGGTGGTTGCTGTTGGTCATGAGCCTCTTCTTTGGCTTCCTTGCTCTTATTTTGTTCTAGTCTTACATGATCTCTTCAACTTTACTGAATATTTTGTTTCCACACGTAACTGATACTAGGGAGCTCCACATTTCATATAGTGAAATATGTTTCACTATATGATTTATGAAACTTACTCTGGAAAACTTTTCTGGAGCCATCATGATGTGAATGACACCAAATTTTATCTACTTACAGATTTAAAATGTAGTTTATACACAGTATACACAGCTAAAAATGTAGTTAAATGTGCTCAAGCACATCAAAATTGCCAAAAAAATGCCCAGTAATTAAAAACTGAATCCCACATGCACAAAAAATCTTTAAGCCAAAACTCTTCAAAAAAGACCTGACCCTGACATTTAAATAAACAACAAACAAATGTAGGATATGTCTGAAATATTTACTGAAATATGGCACAGTGGGAGAAGGCAGTTTGCCATTGCCTACATTTTAAATTAAATTCATTTCTCTGTATCTCTGTTAAATCTGAAAGCCATAAAATATACATAGGTTGTCAGAATGCACACATTTCCACTGGGGTTTCGAAACAAATGATTACACAGTGGGATACTACTCAGCAATTAAAAACAAGGAAATCATGAAATTTGCAGGCAATTGGTGGGAACTAATAAAAGATCATCCTGAGTGAGGTACCCCAGAAGCAAAAGACACATATGGTGTATACTCACTTATAAGTGGATATTAGTCATATAATAAAGGATAAACATACTAAAATCTGTAGTCCTAAAGAAGCTAAACAAGAAGGAGGACCTAGGGAAGTTGCACAGTCCTCACTCAGAAAGCAAATGTGATGGACATCAGAAGTGGGAGAGAATAGGGAACAGGACAGGAGCCTACCACAGAGGGCCTCTGAAACACTACCCAGCATGGAATCGAAGAAGATGTGGAGACTCATAGCCAAACTTTGGGCAGAGTGCAGGCTTTCTTATGAAAGAAGTGGGAGATAAAAAGATCTGGAGAGAACAGGAGTTCCACAAGGAGAGCAACAGAACCAAATAATCTGGGCAAAGGGTTCTTTTCTGAGACTGATGCTCCAGCCATGGTCCATACATGGAGATAACCTAGAACCCCTGCACAGATATAGAACATGGCAGCTCAAACTCCAAGTGGGTTCCCTAGTAATGGAACAGGGGCTGTCTCTGACATGAACTCAGTGGCTGGATTTTTGATTACCTTCCCCCCGGGGGTGCAGCCTTACCAGGCCACAGAGGAAGACAATGCTGCCAGTCCTGATGAGACCTGATAGACTAGGGTCAGAGGGAAGGGAAGGAGAACCTCCACTAGTAGTGGACTGAAGGAGGGGCATGGGAGGAGAAGAGGGATGGAGGGTGGGATTGGAAGGGGATGAGGGAGGCAGCTACACCTGGGATGCAAAGTGAATAAATTATAATAATTAATTGCAAAACAAGATAACCTGCTTAGATGCTGCTGAGTGTAGAGTGGTTCATTAGTGTGCTTAAGAACATGTACTGAATTCTCAACATCACTCAATAACAAATAAGAAAATAAATAAATTAAATAATGCATTTAAATAGTATAATGGAGTAAGCTATTTTTTCTTCCCATTTATTTTTATATTCCTTAATTCTTCTTTCTGCTAAGTGATAGTAAAAAGTGCTGGTACTGTGGAGATCATGGTGAAAATGATGTTGGGAACAGAAATAATGGTAAAGGTGTTTCAGTTTATAAAGTTCCTTGATGTATGCCACTTGATTTTAATGATATAATATTCTTAGAGATATTAAAAAAGAAGGCTCCTGAGTTGTTCCCTCTTTTTTCCTTCTTCTGATGTCCATTCTCTTTGCCTTTCTGGATAGGAATTGAGCTTTTTAACAAGAGTCCTCCCTCTTGATTAGTTTCTTTAGATGTACAGATTGTAGTAGGTTTATCCTATATTATATGTCTTTATGAGTGAGTGAGTATATACCATGTGTGTCTTTCTGCTTCTGCGATAGCTCACTCAGGATGATTTTTTTTTTCAAATCCCACCATTTGCCTGCAAATTTTATGATTTCCTTGTTTTTTATTGCTGAGTAATATTCCATTGTGTAGATATACCACAATTTGTGTATCCATTCCTCCACTGAGGGGCATCTGGGCTGTTTCCAGCTTTTGGCTATTACAAATAAGGCTGCTACAAACATGGTTGAGCAAATGTCCTTATTGTGTACTTGAGACTCTTTTGAGTATATGCGTAAGAGTGGTATGGCTGGATCTTGAGGAAGCGCTATTCCTAGTTATCTGAGAAAGCACCAGATTGCTTTCCAGATTGGTTGCATAAGTTTATGTTCCCACCAGCAGTGGAGGAGGGTTCCCTTTTCTCCACAAACTCTCCAGCCTGTCTTGTCTCTTGAGTTTTTGATCTTAACCATTCTGATGGGTGTAAGGTGAAATCTTAGGGTCATTTTGATTTGCATTTCCCTGATGGCTAATGAGGTTGAGGATTTTTTTAAGTGTTTCTCTGTCATTCGATATTCCTCTATTGAGAATTCTCTGTTTAGCTCTGTACTCCATTTTTAATTGGATTTCTTGATATTTTGCTGTTTAACTTCTTTAGTTCTCTATATATATACTGGATATTAATCCTCTGTCAGATATAGGGTAGGTGAAGATCCTTTCCCAATCTGTAGGCTGTCGTTTTGTTCTGACGACAGTGTCCTTTGCTTTACAGAAGCTTTTCAGAGGGAACAAGTCAGGAGCCTGACACAGAGGACCTCTGAAAGGCTCTACCCTGTAGACTATCAAACCAGATCCTGAGACTTATGGGCAACCTTTGGGCAGAGTGCAGGGAATCTTAGGAAAGAAGTGGGAAACAGTAAGATATGGAGAGGACAGGAACTCCACAAGGAGAGCAACAAAACCAAAAAATCTGAGCACAGGGGTCTGTCCTGAGACTGATACTCCAACCAAGGACTATGCATGGGAGATAACCTAAGACCCCTGCACAGATGTAGCCCATGGCAGTTCAGTATCCAAGTAGGTTCCATTGTAATAGGAACAGGGACTGTCTCTGACATGAACTGATTGGCCTGCTCTCTAATTACCTCCCCCTGAGGGGGAAGCAGCATTATCAGGCCACAGAAGAAGACAATGCAGCCACTCCTGATGAGACCTAATTGACTAGGATCAGAAGGAAGGAAAAGAACACCTCCCCTATCAGTGGACTTGGGGAGGGCCATGCATGCGGAGGGTAGAGGAAGGGAGGGATTGGGACAGTAGGAGCAAGGGAACTACAGGGGGGAATACAAAGTGAATAATGTGTAATTAATAAAGAATAAAAAATACCATATAAAAATGAAAAAGGAAAAAGCACCAGTGTATATGTATATATAACAGTATGTACATATATTCACATATATATGTGTTTAAGGTATCAATATGTATATATTATATTAATATATATATATTGATATATATCATTGTTTCTCTTTTTAGATACATTCTTATAATGAGAACAGCTTTTATTTTGTTTCTTCATAGTAGCTTTATTTGTAATAGCCAGAATCTGGAAACAACCTAGATTTCCCACAAAGGAACAATGGATACAGAAATTGTGGCACATTTACACAATGGAATACCAGTCAACCATTAAAAGCAAGGAAACAATGAAATTTATATAATCACCTTCTATATGGAGATACTTGATGACAAATCATTTACTGCTAAGCAAATACTAGTACCTTGTAAAGCAACTCTTTGATACATTCTAAGTTAAGGCCCTTTAAGGAGCTATGACTAGTGAAGCTTAGACACCCACTGAGAATTTCTGCCGCAGACAGCTGTGAATGTATTTTCCTCATTCATAACTGAAATGGTGAGCAGTGATTGCTGCCTGAAAGCCTCCTTGGATGAGTTATCATCCTGAGAATCCAGACAGTCTCTCTATAGCTGAGTCTCTCTAATGCTTTAGGGAATTTTATGGGGAAGGGGGTTGCTTGGTGCCTAGCCAACTTTTATTTTGTTTTGAGAACAGCTTTTGGTAAGAGTCAGGACAGTAAAATTATGTAGAACTATAATCCAGATTAATTCAGAACCTGATGGTTTAAAGAACTGCAGCTTTATTGGGGTTGCTGTTTTTAGATGAGTTGCTTTATTGATTTTGTTCATTGAATAAAATAATTTTAATTAAATTAATTCACCCTGACAAATATGAGTAAAAATTAAGCAGACCATATGAGGATAATTCTGTATTAATGAACTGAAGGAGAAAATTGAGCAGATGTTAAAGGGTGAGACCATTTTTTACTTATTGGTCTCTGTAACTTCTCTTCAATTTAGGTCAGCATACACATAGGCCTTGTAGAGTCAAGTAGGCTATCATGTTTTACTCTTCGTGTGTAGAATAGTTTCCAGCATTTATTCTTAAACATAGTTTTAGAATATAAAACTTTTTATAAGTAATTTGGAATAATATCTGAAACACACTTTAGTGAACATTGTACTATATTGGAATGAAGTTCTTAGGATTAGGAGGAGATGAGGGAGGGAGCCACAGCCTGGGTAGAAATTGAATAAATTGTAGTAAATGAAAATATGAAAAAAAGAGCAGTTAAGGGCCTGGAGAGGTGGCTCAGCAGTCCAAATAGTTTGTACTGCTTTTCCACAGAACGATAGTTCAGTTCCCAGCAAACATGTCAAGTCTTCACAATTGCCTGTAACTCCAACGTCAGTGGATTCTATACTGTTCTGGCTTCCTTGGGTTCCTGAATTCAAGTGAACAGACTCCCACAAGCAAATGCAAGTTGGGAAAGAAATTGTGCACACCTCTTACTCTCAGCACTGGGACCTGCCTGACTTGAACCTGTGAACATCCTGTGCCTAGTGCTACAGTCTCTGTGAATTTCTGTGTGTATCAGTCCTATTACATCTGGAGAACAAGGTTTCCTTGGTGGCCTATGTCTGTTCTCAGTTTTACAGTCTTCACATCCCTTCTTCCACATGGCTCCTGGAGCCTTGAGAGGGGGGTATTAAATGAACACATTCCATTTAGGACTGAGTGTTCTAAAGTCTTTTACTCTCTACAAACTGTCCAGTTTGGGGTCTCTGTGCTAGTTTCCATCTGCTGCAGAAGGGAACTTTTCTGACAATGGCTGAGTGAGGCATTGATTTAAAAACTGCATTTAAGTCCTGCCTGGCTACAGGATGTGGCCACTTCAGTCTCAATATCCTCTGCTGCTAGGAGTGTCAGCTGGTGTCACCCCCACATCCTCCCAGGAGCCTCTACCAAGCCATGTATCCAGCTTGTCCCAAAGATGCTCCAACACAATTTCTCTTCTCTCTCCCAGCCCTGTCACTCCCAGACCTGATTCCCTAGCCCCTCATTCTCTTCCTCAGGCCCTCTCTCACCCAGTACCTTCTCTCCCTCCAATTTCAGTGTCTATGATGCATAATTTAAATCCCATTAGTGGGATTCAAGTATCCTCCCTTGAATCCTTGCTTTTCTATTATTATTATTATTATTATTATTATTATTATTATTATTCACAATTTATTCCCTTTGTATGACAGTGGTTGAGGGAGGGGGCTCCAACTGAACCCTTCTTTTTACATAGTTTCTTTGGGTCTGTGGGTTGTAACATGGTTATCCTATGTTATATGGCTAATATCCACTTATGAGACAGTACATACTATATGTGTCCTTTGGGGTCTGGGTTATCTCACCCGGATGATCATTCCTAGTTCTATCCATTTGCATGAAAATATCATGATTTCCTTGTTTTTAATGGTTGAGTAGTATTCCATTGTGTAAATGTACTAGTCTCTTTATCTGTCCTTTGGATGAGGGACATCTGGGTTGTTTCTAGTTTCTGTCTGTTGTGAATAAAGCTGCTATGAACATGGTTGAGAGAACGTCCTTGTGGTTTGGTGAAGTATCTTTTGGGTATATGCCTAGGAATGATATAGCTGAGTCTTGAGGTAGAACTATTTCCAATTTTCTGAGAAAACGCCAGATTGATTTCCAAGTTTGCACTCCTACCAGCAATGGAGGAGTGTTTCCTTTACTACACACCTTCGCCAGCATGTGCTGTCACTTAAGTTTTTTTATCTTTGTCATTTGATGTGTGTAAGAGAGAATCTCAGGGTCATTTTCATTTGCATTTCCCTTTATGACTAAGGATACTGAACATTTCTTTAATGCTTCCTGGCCATTAGATTCCTCTGCTAAGAATTCTCTGTTTAGCTCTGTACCCCATTTTTTCTCATTTATTTTATTCACTTTATATCTTTGCAGCTCCTTCCCACCTCCCCTCCCATTCCCTCTCTTCTTTCCTCCCTCCCCTCTCCCCTTTTCCTCAGAAAAAGGGACCTTCCCTTTCCATTCACCTCAGCTTAAAAATCATGACTGAACCTGTATTATCCCCCCACCCCCATTGCCTGTCAAAGCAGTCCTGCCAGAGGAAGGTGATCTAAAAGCTAACAAGTGAGTCCCCTGTCCAGTGCAGTCTCACTTCCCAGCTAGAGTACCCAATTGAGGCCTAAGCTGCCCATCTGCTACATCTTTGCCATTTTAATTGGGTTATTTGGTTTGTTGGTGTTTAATTTCTTAAGTTGTTCATATATTTTGGATATCATCCCTGTGTTGAATGTAGGATTAATGAGGGAGGATATTTTCCCAATATGTAGGATGATGTTTTGCCTTATTGGCAGTGTCCTTTACCTTACAGAAATTTTTCAGTTTCTGAAAGTCCTATTTATTAATTGTTGCTCTTAGTGCCTGAGCTGTTAGCATTCTGTTCAGAAAGTTGTCTCCTATACTAATGAGTTTAAGACTATTCTCCACTATCTCTTCTATTAGATTTAGAGTATCCGACCTTATGTTGAGGTCTTTGCTCTACTTGTACTTAAGTTCTGTGCAGGGTGATGAATATGGATCTATTTGCATTCTCCTAAATGCTGACATCCAGTTAGACCAGCACCATTTGTTGAAGATGCTGTCTTTTCTTCCCCTTGTGTGGTTTTAGCTTCTTTGTCAGGAATAAAGTGTCCATGGTTGTGCGGGTTTATTTCCGAATCTTTGATCCAGGGGTGGGGTGGGGTAGTTGGAAGGGAGTATGAGGGAAGTTGGTGGAAGAATGGGACTAGGAGGAAGTTGGAAGGAGAATGGGGATGCAACTGGGATTAAAAATTACCAGATGAACAAAAAAAAAAAAAAAAA
>REGO01000897.1:285311-335257 GCA_010120015.1 Rhombomys opimus
CAAGGACCATCTATGGATATAACCTAGAACTTCTGCTGGGATGTGGCCCGTGGTAGCTCAGTAACCAAGTAGTTTTCCAAAGTAAGGGGAACAAGGACTATTTCTAACAGGATCTCAAGGTCAGGCTCCTTGACTCCCCCCCGGGGGGAGGAGCAGTCCTGTTAGGCCACAGAGGAGGACTCTACACCCAGCCCTGATTTTTAGGTATCTTATGACTTGAAAACAAAGAAAAAATATTCAAACAAACCTATATTATACTGTTTAACCATCTCCTGTCTTTCTCTTAAAATCCATACCTCGTGACATGACCCCCTCTTTCATTCACTCTCTTGAAAATAGCATTTTTTTACTTTTTTCTCATGATTAAACAATATACAAAGATTTTCTTTTTTTTTTTTGCTCTGAATTTTTATTATTTTAGGTTTTATATTTAAATCCCCGATATATTTTAAGATATATTTCAGTTCATGGCATCATGAAAGCACTAGTATTTCCTGTTTTCCACAGCAATTTCCATTTATCTGGGCATGTTTTCTAAAAAAAATTTTGTCATATATCCACTGAAAGTCCTTGGACCTTTGGTTTATGATCAATTAAGGTGTGTGTGTGTGTGTGTGTGTGTGTGTGTGTGTGTGTGTGTGTATACATGTGTACATATTTCTGGATGTAGTCTTTTCCTGTTTTTATTCACCCGTTCTCCTTTGTGAATTCTAGATCCTTGCCACTTACTTTGTTCAAGGCTCGGATGTTGAGCCTTCCAATAATCGAACTATAATCAAATGAATATCAGACAAACCTCAGAAAATCTCTGAAATTTTCTTTTTGGATACAAGTCACCAAGTTAATTTATGTTGCATAATAGCTGCCTTAACATCTTATTCATCTCAACATGTTGAAAATACTGAAAGTTACTGACTTGACAAGTTTTGCCCCAATTTTTTGATGTTTTGGCTAATGGGTCAAATGTGCTACTGGTGACTCAATCTTGCACAGAAGTCAAAGTATTCCTGAAACATTGTTTTAAATCTGTAGGAGACAATCCTTTAACGCATGCATTAAAGAAGGAATAGTAGTCAATAGACACTGAGTGTTAGGGTCCTTTGAGTCCCTCTTCATCCATAGCTGACCTTGGGGTAGGCATGATTTTGTCAGCCCAGGGCCAGTAGGCAAAGCTGCTGTGAGTTCATGCTTATAAGACAGAATTTCACAGAACTCTCACTGTCATTTATCCCTAAAATTCTTTCTGGCTCTTCTTACCCAATGGCTCCTGAGCCTTAAGACTATGGATATCTTGTTTAGACTTAATCACTCAACATTTGCAACAGATTCCAATAGGGGGCATCATTACCAGGGCATAGAGGAAGACAATGCAGGCAGTCCTGATTAGACCTGAAAGGCTCCTGTCAGAGGGAAGGGGAGAGAGACCTTCCCTATCAGAGGACTTGGGGAGGGGCTTGGGAGAGAAGGTGGGATTGGGAGGAAATGAGGGATACAAAGTAAATAAACTGTAATTAATAAAAAAAGAAAAAAAGAAAGTTCAATGTTATATTTCAAACGAAGAAAAAAGAAAAAAAAAAGAAGTATTGGTCTCTGCAGGCCCCCCTTGGCCCAGATTTTTGGTTCTGTTAGTCTCCTTCTGGAGCACCTGTCCCTTCTAAGTCCATAAGGATTCCAGCACTCTTCCAGAGTTTGGCTATAAATCTCAGTATCTCATTTAATGCTCTGGTGGGTAGAGTCATTCAGAGGTCCTCTGTGGAAGACTCCTGTCCTGTTCCTTGTCTTAGCCTACTTGTGATGTCTATCCTGTTTGACCTTCTGAGTGAGGATTAAGCATCTTCCCTAGGATCCTCTTTGTTGTCTAGCTTCTTTAGGACTATAGATTTTAGTAGGTTTATCCTACATTATATATATAATATCCACTTAAAAGTGAGTATATATCATTTGTTTCTTTATGCTTCTGGGATACCTCATTCAGGATGATCTTTTCTAGTTCCCACCATTTGCCTGTGAATTTCATGATTTCCTTGTTTTTAATTACTGAGTAGTATTCCATTGTGTAAATGTACCACAACTGAGGACCACATGGAGAGGACCTAGACCTCCTGTTTATAGGTATGCCATTGGCTGCTCAATTTCCAAGTGGGTTTCATATTAAGGGGTACAGTGGCTGTACCTGACATGAACTCAGTGGCAGACTCTCTGATCATCTCCTTCTGGGGGCTGCAGCCTTGTCAGGCCATAGAGGAAGATGATATAGTCAACCTTGATGAGATCTGATAGGCTAGGCTCAAATGGAAGGGGAGGAGGTCCCCCCTATAAGGGGGGAGGTAAAGGGCATAGAGGAAGAAAAGAGAAGGTGGGTGAGACAAGGAGGAGACAAGGGAGGGGGCTGCAGAAGTAATACAAAGTGAACATATTATAATTAATAAATATATGAACAAAATTAAATTAAAAAGCATAAAAAGAGATAATCACAGAGATAAACTATCAAAAAAAGAAAGAAAGAAAGAAAGAAAGAAAGAAAGAAAGAAAGAAAGAAAGAAAGAAAGAAAGAAAGAAAGAAAGAAAACTGTTGGTGTTTTGTTCAGTAAGTTGTCTCCTGTGCCAATGAGTTCAAGGCTTTTCCCCACTTTTTCTTCTAACAGGTTTAGTGTGTCTGGTTTTATGTTGAGTTCATTGATCCACTTGGACTTTAGTTTTATGCAGGGTGATTAATATGTATCCATTTTCATTTTTCTGCATGTAGACATTCAGTTAGACCAGTACCATTTGTTGAAGATGTTATCTTTTTTCCATTGTATGGTTTTGGCATATTTGCCAAAATTCAGGTGTCCATAAACTCTTTGGGTTTATTCAGGGTCTTCTATTAGATTCCATTGATCCACCAGTCTGTTTCTATGCCAGTACCATGTAGTTTTTAGTATTGTTACTCTATAGTACAGTTTGAGATCAGGGATGGTGATACCTTCAGAAGATCTTTTATTGTAGAGGACAGTTTTAGCATGTCTGGGTTTCCTGTTATTCAATATGAAATTGAGATTTTTTTTCTTTCAAGGTCTGTAAAGAATTGTGTTGGTAATTTAATGGGAATTGCACTGAATCTATAGATTGCTTTTGGTAAGATGGGCATTTTTACCATGTTAATCCTGCCAAGCCATGAGCATGGGAGATCTTTCCATCTTCTGATCTCTTCTAATTCTTCAGAGACTGGATTTTTTTTTTCATACAAGTCTTTGACTTACTTGGTTAGGGTCACTCCAAAGTACTTTAGGTCCATTGTGGCTATTGTGAAGGGTGTTGATTCCCTAATTTCTTTCTTGGCCCTTTTGTCAATTGTATACAGGAGGGCGATTTTTTTGAGTTAATCTTATATCCAGCCGCTTTGCTGGAGGTGTTTATCAGCTGTAGGAGTTCTCTGGTGGAATTTTTGGGGTCACTCAGATATACAATCATATCATCTGCAAACAGTGATACTTTGACTTCTTGCTTTCCAAATTGTATCCGTTGATCTCCTTTAATTGTATTATTTGTTCTAGCAAGGACTTCAAGAACTATGGTGAAGAGATATGAAGAGGGTGGGCAGCCTTACCTTGAGCAAGAATTAATAAATGGGACCTCATGAAACTGAAAAGATTCTATAAAGCAAAAGATACTGTCATCAGAACAAAATGACTGCCTACAGATTGGGAAAGGATCTTCATCAACGCTATATCTAATAGGGGCCTAATATCTAACATATATAAAGAACTCAAGAAGGTAAACAGCAACAAATCAAGTAATCCAATTTAAAAAATGGGGTACAGAGACTTCTCAAGAGAGGACTGTCGAATGGCAGAGAAACACTTAAAGAAATGCTCAATGTCCTTAGTCATTAGGGAAATGCAAATCAAAAGGAACCTGAGATTTCACCTTACACCCATCAGAATGGCTAAGATAAAAAACTCAAGTGACAACACATGCTGGTGAGGATGTGGAGAAAGGGGAACCCTCCTCCACTGCTGGTGGAAATGTAAAATTGTATAAGCACTTTCTGAGACTGACACTCCAACCAAGGACCATTCATGGAGATAAACTAGAATGCCTGCACAGATGTAGCTCATGGCATTTCAGTGTCCAAGTGGGTTCCATAATAATGGGGACAGGGACTGTCTCTGACATGAACTAATTGGCTTGCACTTTGATCACCTCCCCCTGAGTGGGGAGCAGCCTTGCCAGGCTACATAGAAAGACAATGCAGCCAGTCCTGATCAGACCTGATAGACTAAGATCAGAAGGAAGGGGAGGAAGACCTCCCCTATCAGTGCACAGGGGGAGGGACATGGGTGGAAAAGGGGGAGGAAGGGTGGGATTTGGAGGGGAGGAGGGAGGGAGCTACAGGGGTGATACAAAATGAAAATGCATTAATTAATAAAAATAAAAATATATTTTAAAAAAAGAAAGCAAAAAAAAGAAATTGTTCCTGATATCTATAGCTACTCTTTGCTATCAAAAGAGAATTGCAAATTTTAGTGCTTTAGTAGCATTGCCTCAAACATTGCATCTTAACTGAAGAGAAATTTGGTCCCTTCTTTCATTAAGATATATTTTTACAGTGTATTCTGTCACCTAATACATTCAGACTTCAGTTTCCCCTTTCTGCACTCCTCCCAGTCACCCTTCCATACCCCCTAACCCCCTCAGATGAACTCCACTGTTTCCTATTTGAAAAGAGCAGGCCTCCCAGAGATATCAACTGAACACAGCATAACAGGATTCAACTAGACTAGGCACAAACCCCCACATCAAGCATGGAAAACAAAAAGTTTAGGTCGGAGAGGAGGGAAGGAAGGAGAGAGATGAATGGAATGGGTAGGGGGTATTTGGGACTGATGTGGATACTGAAGAAACTCCCTTGGATCTAGGAGGGTAACACTAGAAAGGACCCCTCCTAGTGGAGGCTATGGAGCCTGAGCTGTCCATATTCTGCGGGGGCAATGGTAGCACAGAACTTGTGGAACTGGCCAATCAATGACTGGTGTAACTTGAGGTTGATGCCATGAGAGAGGGCCCATGCCAGAGAGCTAGGCTAGAAAACAAATAATTAAGACCTTTTATAAAATGTAGTTCTGTTCCTTTTAACATTACTTGCTGTATGCTATGATCTAATTTAGAGCCTGAAACATCAGTGCTCACAGGAATCAGATATGCAACTGAGGATTCCCTGCAATAATATCTCCCATGCATTTCGGATAGGCAAGTAAGAAAAATAAAATAACGGTGAAATTCAAATTTGAACCCAATAAAAACAATAAAATCATTATTTCCAAACCTTCTACAACAGTACAAGAGCTTCATTGTTTAGGCAATCCCCCCCACACACACACACAAAATGAATTCATACATACTTGTTTTCATTATCTGGGGTAATGTCCATGCTTTATTTGACTTGCAATCACACATGTTCTGAGGGCATAAGGGGATTAAGACAAGTATCTGGATAATTCAGAAAAGAATTGCAGGCCATGTTAACAATTTTTATCTAAATTTGCACATGGCATTTATCAAGTAAAGAGCCAAGAAATAGAAAGCAATTACTTCATTTATCTCATAATGAGCACAGTTTCCATTGTTGCCTCTTCTCATACAGACATGGATGTGCTTAAAACTACAGGGGAAAAGTTCTTTATTAACCTGTATTGGATGAAGAATGGAAATCCAACACTTGGGTGCAGCCAGCTACAACAATATCCCTCCAAATCTTGATACCTGTGACAGTGCACCTCTAATGCTTTTCTTATTATAAAGTAGCTTGATATACCTACTCAAAGTGCAGAAATCTCTCATCAGTGACTGGTACCACAGGATTCACAAAACAACTCAGTCTTCCTCAGTTAGGAGTAATTACCTAAGGTTAAATTAAAGCATGGATCCTGTATTCTGGGATTTACACCGTGTCCTTAAAGTCTAGGTCTCCAAGGCTAAAAATACCAAGTTGTGAAGATTGTGGAAGATATAAAAATAAGATCCAATAAGAGATCTTTAGGTCCTGGAATGCATGAGACCATTTCTCTGCCTCTCTGGTTTCCAACCATGAGGTGATTGAGTCTAAGTTATTGTAAAATTTTTTCATACTAGTTGATCTCAAAGGTACATCTTCATTAAAGTCATACACACTAGCTTCTACTCCGCAATCCAGTTCCAAATGTACCCAATAGGAAACAATAACACAATGAAGAAAGTATACAAGTTGCAGTTAAACAGTGAACTTTAAATCTACTCCCCTGTTAATGAAAACATGACTCTAATGGCACATACAATTCATTCTTATTCATATTAAAATCAATACCTTTAAGTAGTGTTAATTACCAAACACAGTTTATGAAAAAGTTGGAAGATCGAAGCATTATATATCAATTATTGATGAGTTATACTTTTCAAGCACAGTTGTTTTGTCATGTATTAACAGGCAAAGGTTAACATTATCTTTTATCTAAAGTGAGTTGCCTTGTATTACTTTATTATTATTATATTTATTTATTACAATTTATTCACTTTGCATCCCAGCTGTAGCCCCTCCCTCTTCTCCCATTATGCCCTTCCCTAGTCCACTGATAGGGGAGGATCTTAAAGTGGTGATTTCAAGGCATAATCATACTTTAAAAGATTTTAAATTTTCTAAGAATTTTTTTTTTTTTAACTAAAGTCGCAATAGCTTCATCACTCCCCTGTTGGGTCATCAAATAACATGACTTTCTTAGAGCTTCTCTATATTTTCTTGCATGCTTTAAATTGGTTCTTTAAATTGTTATACACACACACACACACACACACACACATATATATATATATAATCTTTGCCACAAAATTCTGAATGTGGGCATAGATGAGGAGATAAAATGCTTGCCGCACAAGAATGAGTACCTGAGTTCAAATTATCAGCACCCATGCAAAGCTGGGTGTAGTGAAATGGAACGGTAATCCCATTGCTTGGCGCTGAAGAAAAAGTCATATTCAGAGACTTACTGCCCTTTTAATTTAACCAAAAATTGAGCCCCGCATTCTGTAAAGGACCCTGTTTTAAAATAATAAGAAGAAAACAGGAAACAACCTAGGAACTTGCCACAGAGAACCTCTGAAAGGCTCTGCCCTGCAGACTATCAAAGCAGATGCTGAGACTTATGGCCAACTGTTGGGCGGAGTTACATAGAATCTCATGTAAGGAGTAGAAAATAGTAAGGTCTGGAGAGGACAGGAACCCCACAAGGAAAGCAACAGAACCAGAAAATTTGAACACAGGGGTCTTTCCAGAGACTCATACTCCAACCAAGTAGCAGACATGGAGATAACCTAGAACCCCTGCACAGTTGTATTCCATGGCAGTTTAGTGTCCAAGTGGGTTACATAGTAATAGGAAGAGGGACTGCCTCTGACATAATCTGATTGGTCTGCTCTTTGATCATCTCCCCCTGAGTGGAGAGCAGCCTTAGCAGGCCACAGAAGATGACAATGCAGCCATTCCTGAAGTGATATGATAGACTAAGATCAGAAGGAAGGAGAGGAGGACCTCCCCTATCAGTGGACTTTGGGAGGGGCATACGTGAAGAAAGAGGAGGGAGGGTGGGACCGGGAAGAGAGGAGGGAGGGGCTTATGGGGGATATAAAGTGAATAAAGTGTAGTTAATAAAATAAAATTTAATTTAAAAAATAAAATAAGAATAGCAATAATTATAGCATAGAGACTGACAGAGGCAACACATGGTCTCCACACATAAGCATATAACATACACACACACACACCTTTGAATGTATTAAAAACTCATGCATAATTTACACTGCATTGACTTTACCATATGCATTTAATGCTATATGCACTTTTAAAAAATTATCTCTATTATTTTCATTCAAAGTTGGTGCTTTCTCAGACAAGTAGGAAGAGCACTTCCTCAAAATACAGCTATACCACTCCTAGGCATATATCCAAAAGAGGCTTAAGTACACAATAAGGACATTTGCTCAAACATGTTTGTAGCAGCTTTATTTGTAATAACCAGAAGGTGGAAACAACCAGATGCCCCTCAACTGAAGAATGGATACAGATATTGTGGTACAGCTACACAATGGAATATTACTCAGCAATGAAAAACAAGGAAATCATGATATTTGCAGGTAAATGGTGGGATCTGGAAAGGATCATCCTGAGTGAGCTATCCAGAAGCAGAAAGACACACACAGCATATACTCACTCATATAGACTTATAATATAGGATAAACCTACTAAAATCTGTACACCTAAAGAAACTAATCAAGAGGGAGAACTCTGGCTGAAATGCTCAATCCCCATTCCAAAAGGCAAAGAGGATGGATACCAGAAGAAGAAAACAGGAAACAAGTTAGGAGCCTCCCACAGAGGGCCTCTAAAGGGCTCTGCCCTGCAGACTATCAAAGCAGATGTTGAGATTTATGGCCAAACTTTGGGCAGAGTGCATGGAATCTTATGAAAGAAGTGGGAAATAATAGTTATATCTGGAGAGGACAGGAATTCCACAAGGAGAGTAACAGAACCAAAAAATTTGAGTACAGGGGTCTTTCCTGAGACTCATGCTCCAACCAAGTACCATGCACGGAGATAACCTCGAACCCCTGCACAGATGGAGCCCATGGCAATTCAATGTCCAAGTGGGTTCCATAGGAATTGGAACAGGGACTATCTCTGACATGAACTGATTGGCCTGCTCTTGGATCACCTCTCCCTGAGGGGGGAGCAGCCTTACCAAGGCCATAGAGAAAGACAATGCAGCCACTCCTGATGAGACCTAACAGACTAGGATCAGAAGGAAGAAAAAAAAAACCCTCCCCTACCAGTGGATTTAGGGAGGGGAGTGTGTGGAGAAGTGGGAGGAAGGGAGGGATTGGGAAGGGAGGAGGAAGGAAACTAGAGGGGGGATACAAAGTAAATAAAGTATAATTTAAAAAAAATCAGCCAAAAACTTTAAGTAAAAGGAATCAGATGTGATTCACTGGATTTCCAATTACACAGGCAATAAATTGTCTATATTGTTCAACTAGGAATAGCAAAATCAATTGACCATCTCTTGAACAAGTTTACATTTCAAATGTTTATGTTATTATTATAATACTTCAGGAACACAATTGAGAGAACAAGTGTTCATAAGAAATTAATATGAAAACTAAACGCTGAATATAAAATAGAGGCAGTGACATCAATGAAATGTAAAAAACTGACAAATATTAAAAATTTAAATCTCTACAAATAATGAAAAATATGTTTGTCTAAAAATCCTCTATTAAAAAGAATGCTCACCAAATTATCAATTATTGTGTTACGTAACTAAAACCTATAACATCCACAAAGGACAAATCAAATAAAATAGAAACTCAGATGAGCAACAGTAAGAATTAGATGAACACCCATAATAGATTCTTCATGTATTAATAAAAATGATTGAGCCTTTACTTTTAAAGGGAGAATTTAGCTCAGTTCTGTTTTCCTTCATAAAAGTGATATTTCCATATGAAAATGATGTTATTTTGCTTAAAAAAAATGAAGCAATTCAAACAAACTGATCTTTGCAAAGCAAAAGCAATTCTAATTATGCCTTTAATACAATTGTAATTTTAAAGTGTTGATTTGAAAACCAGTTCTTTTTTCTTAACAACTCCAGATAGGAACCATTCTGTTGCAGCTACTAGAATAGTGTATTTATAAGTGAATGAGAACATGCTTTATGATACACCCCATTTATATCTTGATTATTGAAAACATCAGTTTCTGTTATAGCCGTTCATGTTCAGTTTCCCTCAAATGGCTCACTAGAATATGTTTCAATGTTAAAACACTAGCAATCACATCAGTGTATGGGTCATAATTTGGTAGGTTGCAGAAGAAAAAAATAGTTCAGGGAACTGAACACAATATAACTATTACCTTGAAAGTAAAGGTATCATTTTGACATAAAGGATGACTACTGCTGATTTTACAACATTGCCTCTTCTAGGCAGCCAACTGAAAGTGGGATATTTGGGAAGAGAACTTCTATTTTATTGGAAGTTATTACATTATCTCGGGAACTATAAAGGATGTGATGGACGAGAAAAGAAAGTTCGTTCTTGTGTGAAATGTGGACATGGGCAAAGTGATGAGGCATACATATACTGAGGCATTCAGGAGATATACTTATGGGAACTGTCTTCAAAAGTTGGCTCTGTAAGAGAAAAAAAAACAGTCAGGACATACTACAACCATTTTATATTCGGGTTTACACAGATGAGATCCCATAAAGTATTTACTGAAATTTCAACACGAATAGAGTTGAGTTTCACAACCATAGCGATGAGAGTTCTTCCCTTCATGGGCATACACACCTTATTTTTATTTAATGTGCAGAGTGCAGCAGTCAGGCTTAATGTGAAAGATGCTTTCCTGAATTATTCCTGTTAGGCTACAATTAAAAATAAAAATAAAATTAATGAGCACAGGACAGCATCTCAGACAAGAAGATATAAAGCACTACCAGTTAAAAACAATCTAAAGGAGAGAGCAGAAGCACATAGGAAACACACAGCAGGAAGCAAAACAGAAGAAGATATTGAAAGAAATAAGTACTTCTAACATATAAAGTAATTTAATTGCTAGATAAAGAATAAGTATTGCAACATGAACATTTTGAAACTAATGACATATAATGTTATTTAGGAATTAAAATATGGAACCAGTGGAAATTTCTAAGTGGACTGGGATAACTCAATGAGGCCTCAACTCTACAGAAAGAAGTCCAGGCAACTCAGGAAATTTTACAGCAGAAAAAATAGTCTTCCTCAGGGAATACCATACCAATTGATTATCAAATACCAAATAATCAGCAGTTCTGTATTATATATACAAATGCCTTATTATGGACAAAGCATGCTATACATATATGCATAAATTAAAAAATAAAAATATTAAAATTAAAATTTTATAAAATTACATAAGGACAAAAAAACCCAGAAAATTATACCAATTTTAATGTATGAACTGGGATTTGGAATGGTTTAACAATTTATAGTGGGATAACTCTTAAATAACAGAGCACTATAAACCCCTGAAACTTGAGCGTGTATGAGTCTATCCTCAAATATGCAAGATGAAATTGCACATGAAGTCCAAGAAATGAATTATGATTTAATTTAAAAATAACTCCCTTTAACAGACCACTTCTTAGTAAGTGATAATCTAAAAAGTTAAAACGAGGTCCTAAAGGATGGACACCTGGCTTTTAAAAAGCGTATTTATGGCTGGCTGAATGATTTAGTTGGTAGAAGCACTGGTTGCTCTTCCGCAGGATCCACATCTGTTTCTCACCTCCCACGTGGAGGCTCATGGACATCTATAACTTCGGTTCCAGTGACTCAGTCACACTCTATACCCTCTGACCTTCAGAAGTTTCAGGGACACATGTGCTACAGATACATATACACATACATGTAAACACTCCCCTGTAAAGGTAAAGCATATTCACATATACACTATGTATATGTGTGTATATTGTGTATATGTGTATATGTTTATATGTACATCATATATACACATATACACTACATATATACATAAAATGTGTAAATATATACATATATAAATATATGCAAAATCTGGCAGTTCTATGATCCATGACTTTTAACACTAGTAAATGTATTGAAAATTCAAAGTCTGTAGATCTTACAGTTGTCTGATAATCTTCCAAAAGAAAATCTAACATAAAGCCCATTTTCTATGACTCCACTATTCTGTGTTTTAGTAAGAAATAACAAAGAGATCTCTGAAATGTTGCTCTACATAAAATAAAAAGGTTTAACTTCTGGCTTGTTCCTGATAGATGATGTTTATCACTGCAACCTCTTTCTTAGCTGAAGATATAAAATATGCTGTGTAAAGTTAAAGATTTCCCAGGCCCAAGGAATGGTATGTCAGCCCGTATGTAGTTACTGAAAGTGTGCAGTCTTGAGTCTTTGATCACCTAGTTTACCAGCCTGATTTGGCCTCCCTTAGGATACAGAAGTTCTTGATGATTCTATCTCTTTGTAGCCTTTAAATTGCAGGGAATTTACACAGAGCGACCGACCCCTGGGATCCTGTGGCTCTAGCTGTTGTCCATGTTTATTTTTCTGCTGCTCTGCTCATTATTAAAAACCTCTTGTGAACATAATCAAAAGAGTCTGAAGAAAAAACTTTTAATAATCTTCTTGAGTTCCAATAGTTGTTGTAAACATAGTGATTGCTGGGAAGCTACTGAGAACCTACAAGCATAGCTCCTAAGGACAAAGTTACAGAAAGAAAAATTTATAGGAGACGAAACTGGTTGTATATATTTTGATATCTAATTTAAATATCATTAGAAAGGCAACTAATACATCAATATATTCATTTATGTATTTATCTGTGTGTGTCCATGTACAGGTGTGTTAAAGAGTTATGTGACGTATGTGTGCTTGTGCTTGAATGTAGGTGTGTGCCATAATGTTTGTGTAGAAATCAAAAGACAAGTTTAGGTGAAAACCTTCTCATACACCATGTTAGACAAAATTTCTTGCTAGTGGCTCTAGATGCCAGGTTAGCCCAGTCATGTGCTTGTGTGAACTCTCCTGTTGTTGAAGCACCATCTTTAAGAATAGCAGACAACACACGCACTACAATTTCAGTTTGCATAGGTTCAGGAGTTTTAAACTCCGATACTTGTGTCAATCATGTTACTACCGAGCCTTCTATCTAACCCAGAACCTATTGACATTCTAATATTTCAGTAATAAGTATAGGTTTCACTCTACCACTTCTTTATAAACCCTTTACTGATCATATTGTATCAAGTTATTAGTGACCTCACAAGTACTAAAAATCCAAGTAAAAATCAATAGTGTCTGTGAAGAATATTAATTAAAGTGCTGTGAAATATAAAAATAATTATGTGTGGTATACATAAGATAGGAATGGGTTCTTGGGGAAACTTCAACAGGGGTATCCAGACTGTTTACAGTGCTGTGGTTAAAACAGCTTTGGACAGCAAAAGCAGTTTTCCTGACCACTGGTGCATAATGTATTCTCATAATATAAATGTATTCATTATAGTTTAAGAAGAAATGGCTAAATTACACAGAAATCATTATATAAGTTTTAAAAGTTTGCCTACCAGATATGTCTCAAAAAAATAAAAAAAAATCTTTAGAGTTATGACTTCATCCTAACCAGTGTGCATTACTCCAATGATATTCTTTGTGAATAAGAGATTTCTGTTATTAAAATAATTACTTAAAAACATATCATACAAATCTATTCTTCATTTTCATATAGGCCAGTGTGTGAGAGTGGCATCTTCATAAAGATAAATTAGAATTAATTTACATGATATAAAACAGACAATAAATTCAAGAAATTTTAGTTTTAAAAGGATGTAGTAGAAACAGAAGTTTGGGAGCCCACAAGTTCTTCATTTAGCTATGAATAAAGTGACTGAAGTCTAGAGATTGACTGAAGATTAACGAAAAGACAAGACCATTGCATAATACACTCTTACTCTGATTTCACCAACTAGGCTGTTAATCTATATTTAATTCAGCTGATCTCTTTTTAAAGTTTCCACATCTGGACAAAATTACAGACAAACTACCTTAAACCAACTTCATATTGCACAAAGGTTTGTCTTCTACATTTTTGTTTTTCCAGACAGGGTTACTCTTTGTAGCATTGGTTATTTTGGAACTCACTCTGTGGATCAGACTTGCCTCAGAATCACAGACATATGCATGCCTCTGCCTCCAGAGTGCTGGAATTCAAGGTTTAAGGAGCCACTGCCAAGGATGAACTTCCCAAATAGAAGGGTCTTTATTATGTCAAAGTTATATAACTAGCTTCACTCCCCTGATAGACCCTCCAAAAAAGCTCTCAAGGTATTCTACATCTTTTACATGGATGCTTTATAATGAGAGTTCTTCCTCACCTTTCCTAATCTCACTCTCAAACTAAAGTCTTCCAAATGCACAGTAATATCAATAAAAAATTAGAGACCCTTTGCCTCCATGAAGATGAAATCCAATATACATACATACAGATATCCGTATGTGTATTTTCATTCTTGTTATCTGTGTAACATCTATTTATTATGGTAAACTGATATAAAGATGCTTCATCTTGTTTAATTGAAAAGTACAAGATGAAAACAGATATGAATCTGTTTTTCAACAGGTGATATTTCAACTAGACACATCTGAGCTAAAAACAAACAAACAAACAAAAACCAATCCAGGCTAAATCCAATGGTTGCCAAAGAGTACTTAATTAACTTTGATAAAGCAAAGGGCCCAGCATAACTCATTTCTTATCATGTCTGTGCTGAGCTCCTGTCTACAGTTTAATCGTAATTATTTACAATGTATTGTCAATTAGTTAAACACCATGGTAACCTTCTTGAGCCTATGGCTTTCCTAGGCAAGGGCTATTTTAGGGTTTACAGTACCAGGTATGAGCTTCCTCCTGTGAAGAGGGCCTCAAATCACATTAGCGGGTAGTTGGGAGAGATAGCTCCAAAGTCAAGATCAATAGGTGGCTCTAGTGAAACTCAGTGGGTCGCAAAACTAAAAAAGATAGAAAAGAATATGACAGAGAAATGTGTAGGAACGTGTGTGGGATAGAGCAGGCAGGGGTGGAGTGAAATTAACAGGACAGAGAATGACAGGAATCGGTGTATGTTATACAGCTATTTGAAACTGTCATGGACAAATTAAGTTAATTATAAAAATTCAAACTCTCAGCAGCTCCTTTCTCATCCCTGAACTATCAAACAGCAAGTTATCATTACTCAATTCTACAATCAAGCCAAGATACTTAAAGAATAATTGTATTATTTATGTGTTAGACAAACTACATCCAACATCAAGGACTTCATTACCTCTGTTTATTCAGAGATATGAGAAAAACTGAAAATTTGTTTTTTTAAGGTAAAAAGTGTAATTTTCTTTTTTAATTAATTAATTACAATTTATTCATTTTGTATCCCCACTGCAGCCCCCTCCCTCATCTCCTCCCAGTCCCACCCACCCTGCTTCACCTCCACCTATGCCTTTTCCTAGTCCCTTGGTAAGGGAGGTCCTCCTCCCCTTCTATCTGATCCTAACCTAACAGGTCTCATCAGGACTGACTGAATTATCTTCCTCTGTAGCCTGGCAAGGTTTTTCCACAAAGGGGAAGGTGATCAAAGAGCCAACCACTGAGTTCATGTCAAAGACAGCACCTGTACCCCTTACTAGGGAACCCACTTGGAAACTGAGCAGCCTATGGGCTTCCTCTGAAGAGGGAGTCTAGGTCCTCTATATGCATGGTCCTTGGTTGGAGAATCAGTCTCTGGAGGGGCCCCTGGACTGAGGTTTTTTGGCTGTATTGTTCTCTTTGTGGACTTCCTATCCCCTCCAGGTTTTTCTATTTCCCTCTTCTTCCATAACCTTTCCCACACTCTGTCCAAAGTTTGGCTATGAGTCTGAATTTGAATGAGGATTTCATTTCTACAAAGAACCTTCATTTATACAAAGAAACCTCATTTCTACAAAGAAGATTTGAGTCTTTCAGAATTTTAATAATTGTGTTTATTATTTGTTACAATTTATTCACCTTGTATCCTGGCTGTAATTCACTGTCCCCATCTCCTCGCAGTCCCACCATCCCACCCTCCCTTCCTCCTTCTGCTCCTCCTATGTCCCTCCCCTAGTCCACTGAGAGAGGAGGATCTCCTCCCCTTCAGTCTGACGCCAGGTTATCAGGTATCATCAGGACTGGCTTCATTGTCTTCTTCTGTGGCTTGGCAAGGATTCACCCCCAGGAGGAGGTGATCAGAAAGCCTGTCACTGAGACTGTCAGAGAGAGTCCCTGCTCCCCTTACTAGTGTTGTGATTTTTATGAGGCAAGGGAACTTTCTCCTTTGGTCCAATCTATTTGCTGTTTGAAAAGCTTCTATATGTTTATAGGCATATTCTTTCTTTAAATTATTTTTGTGGTATCACTTTCTTTTTTTAATTAATTTTTTATTAATTGCAGTTTATTCACTTTGCATAACATCTGTATCCCTCCCCTCATCCCCTCCAAATCACACTCTTCCTCCATCATCTCCTTCCATGCCCCTTTCTAAGTCCACTTTATAGGGGAGATCCTCCTCCCCTTCCTCTGTCTCTAGTCTATCAGTTCTCATCAGGACTGGATGTACTGTCTTCCTTTGTGGCCTGGTAAGGCTGACCTCCCTTCAAGGAGAGGAGATCAAAGAGCTAGCCATTGAGATCAAGTAAGATACAACTCCTGTTACCCTTACTATGGCACCCACTTGGACACTGAGCTGACATGGGCTACATCTGTGCATGGGGTCTAGGTTATCTCCATGCATGTTCCTTGGTTGGAGTATCAGTCTCAGAAAAGACCCCTAAGCCCAGATTTTTTGATTCTGTTGTTCATCATGTGGAGCTCCTATCCCCACCAATTCTTTTACCTCCCCCTTCTTTCATAAGATTCCCTGTACTCTGCCCAAAGTTTAGTTTTTAGTCTCAGCATCTACTTTGAGACCCTGCTGGGTAGAGTCTTTCAGAAGCCCTCTGTGGTAGGCTCCTATCCCTGTTTTCTCCATATTCTGATGTCTATCCTATTTGCCTTTATGAATGATGATTAATCATCTTACCCAGAGCCCTCCTTATTGTGGAATACTACTCAGCAATTAAAAACAAGGAAATCATGAAATTTGCAGGCAAATGGTTGGAACTAGAAAATAGTGAGGTATCCCAGAAGCAAAAAGACACACATGGTATATACTCACTTATAAGTGGATATTGGACATATAGGATAAAAATACTAAAAGTTCTATGCCTAAGGAAGATAAGCAAGATTGAGGACCTGTGACATATTTATAAAATTTATTTTAAATTTTTTTCTTGTGCTTCAGTTGTGCTGGAATATTCTGGTGTTGGTGTGGGTGGGATGCCTGGACATGTTGCTTGGCTGTTGTTGATTGTACTCTTACAATGGTGTCTATGCATGTGGATTTGGTGTGATTATAGTTCTAGATGATCATTCCTAAGTTTGTTTTTGTTGGATGGGTGTTTTCTTCCTTGATTTCTGTTTCCTCTCTGGTGTTCTGGCTGGGGTGGCCTATGATTGACTAGAGGATCTCTGCCTGAGTTGGAGCTGGAGTTCTTATGACCTCTGGTCAAGCAGAGGTGTTTCCCCAAGTCGGGGACTGGAGTTCTGGTGATATCCTTTGCTTCTCATCTGCTCAGGGGTTGTCTGGGGCTGCGGATTCTGGCCTGACCTCTGCTGGAGTAGGAAGCTTCTTCCACTGGAGATGTGGGCAGGGAAGAGGAAGATGTGGTGATGGGAAGAGAAAGAACAGTTTGGCTTATGCTACACAGGTACAGGCAGGATGGGAGAGTGGTCTCACCTGGTGTTCAGGATCCTGGACTGGCATATGGTATGGTTGACTTTTATCATTGGAACTAATTTTTTGAAAGTCATCTATGTTGGCTTATGAAGTTTTGATTATATTTTCCATGTAATATTATATCTGATTAAATTATTTTAAAGGCATTTAAAACTTCAAGCTTCTAAATTATTGTAATAGAATTTTCAGATATTTTGTTATAAATATTTATAAGAATAAATTTGATACACACACACATATATTTCAGAAGGTGTCATTAACTCCTACTTTTTCTTAAACAAATAATCAAATTTCAGGGATTGTACCCTAGCTGTATTTTCAAAACTGTCAGCTAAAAATTTCTATTGATGATTTTGTTAGAAAAAAAAAATGCCATTCTTAAGAATGAATGTTATAGAATATTTTACTTCTTTAAGAATTCCTCGTTCCCCAGGATTTGAAATGAATCCAAGTCCCATCATGATATTATCAGAATGGCATGTGAGAACTAGCATGGCTACTCTAGAGGATAATTTTCCTAAAAACAAAAATGTTAGCACAGATCTTGTTTCTTGGGAACACTGGGATCATAAAGATCATTCATAAAGATTTTTTTCATTAAATTTAGAATCTTTATTTCCATTAGTAAGATAATTTTATATCATTTAAAGAAAATATAATATGAAACACAAACATCATAAAATGTGAATTTTTAAGCAGCTGATATATATCAATTGAGGTTAGATAAATGGTAAATCAAGAAAACAAAGAGACTGCACAACAAAGGTCACAGAATATAAAATGATGGATATGAGTGACTTTCTTTTCTTTTGAAGAATGTATATTAAAGAGAAGCATTAGAGGTCAATATTTTGAACAAAGACTCTGGTCAGGTGAATTTCTGAAAATAAGCCAGTGAAAAAAGCCAGTTTTGCTTTAAATACGAGCAAAACAGGTCACAGAGCCCATCAACATTTTATTCATAGAAATTGATAAGAATCTTAGGTATGTACTGGTGTCTGCCTTTTATTGTAAAACATGACACATATCTGTGACAGTTGATGATACCAAGGTAATCTATTTTTCTGACCCAGACAAGGCAGTCTGAGAGGCACACAATTATGGGGAGGGGAGACAAAGTCTTGCCTAACTGAACAAGAAAAGCACTTCACAACAGCTCAGAAGAAACACCCCCTCTGTCCACCTGCACCCACGCTTTCAGCAGATTTATGTAACACAGTTCATTATGATGTCTTTACACTGCACAAATTCAGACAAGAGGCTCTGAAGAATACTTACAAGACATGAAGGAGCTGACAGAGTCTGCCGTGTGGCTCTCATTGGGGAGATTGAAACAGCAACCCAGGCTCTGACAAGAGAACAAAGAATCAGTTCCACAAAAGTCAAACGTGGTGGTGAAACAGTAAGTTTGTTGGGTGACCTAAAAGATGGGTGACTTGAAGGCAGCTGCATCGCTGAGATGCCCACCACAGCATGGCTGATAACTCAAAAAAGATGTGACCCCAGGCCTACTTATGTGGCAAGTCAGCTCTAAGTGTCCTTTATCCTCAGTCAACCTTACTTTTTATATATCCCTGAGGAAAAAGGAGCTTGAGAATTTTGTAACTTTCAGAGATTTCCAGAAGTGTTTACTTACTGTCTTTAAGGGTCTCCCATTAGAATGGAATGATTTTGTTTACATTTTTATTCAATTTTTATTTTTTATATTAATTACAGTTTATTTACTTTGTATCCCAGCTGTATCCCCCTCCCTCATTCCCTTCAATCCCAACCTCCTGCCCTCATCTCCTCCACTGATAGGGGAGGTCTTCATCCCCTTCCATCTGACCCTAGTCTATCAGGTCTCATCATGACTGGTTCAACGTCCTCCTCTGGGGCCTAGCAAGGCTGTTCCTCCCTCAGGGGGTGGGAGGAGATCAAAGAGCCAGCCATTGAGTTTATGTCAGAGACAGTCCCTGTTCTCTTTACTAGAGAAACACATTTGGATGCTGAGATGCCATGGACTACGTCTGAGTAGGGGTTCTAGGTTATATCCATGCATGATCATTGGTTGGAGAATCTGTCTCAGAAAAAAACCTCTGTGTCCAGATATATTTGAGTCCTTGTAGAGCTCCCGACGAAAGAAGCTAAACAAGAAGGAGGTCTCAGGGTAAGATGATCAATCTTCACTTAGAAAAACAAATGGGATGGACATTGGAAGTAGGAGAAAGCAAGAAACAGGACAGGAGCCTACCATAGAGGGCCTCTGAAAAACTACCTAGCAGTGTATCAAAGGAGATGCTGAGACTCATAACCAAAACTTGGGCAGAGTGCAGGGAATCATATGAAAGAGTGGGGAGGTAGTAAGAATGGACTGTTTTACATAAAAAATTCCTGAACCTTAGGGACCTTTTCTCTAGGGTGGAAATATTTCAATTCTACCAATATTACTACTACACATCTAAGTTCCACCTGAGGACTCCAAGACCACTGAACTATAAAAATAATATATGCATTTATTAAATGGTATTTGATAATTTTCCATTAAAACTTTCTATCTCTGAATTCCCAGAATGTTCTGGTTTCTCATTGAAATGTTCTGCTAGTTCCAATTAAAATCTTTTTTTTATTTAATATTCTGATTTTTAGTCACTTTGATTTTATAAATAAAATATGAGAAAATTGTTCAGGAAAAAAATGTGTCTACATAGAAATGTTTTTCAGGAAGTAATGTTTTAAGGCTAGTCAGGAAATATTTACAAATGCAACTATAACAAATATCACAGGAATTACTATTGAATTCAAATAATCAATTAGTTTAGTTAAAAGGTTGTTACAACACTGTATATACACACTCATATAGACATATAATATAGGATAAACCTACTAAAATCTGTACACCTAAAGAAACTAAGCAAGAAGGAGGACTCTGGCTAAAATGCTCAATCTCCATCCCAAAGACAAAGAGGATGGACATCAGAAGAAGAAAACAGGAAACACGTTAGGAGCCTCCCACAGAGGGCCTCTTAAAGGCTCTGCCCTGCAGACTATCAAAGCAGATGTTGAGATTTATGGCCAAACTTTGGGCAGAATGCAGGGAATCCTATGAAAGAAGTGGGAAATAGTCAGATCTGGAGAGGATAGGAGGTCCACAAGGAGAGCAAAAGAACCAAAAGATTTGAACACAGGGGTCTTTCCTGGGACTCATACTCCAACCAAGTACCATGCATGGAGATAACCAAGAACCCCTGCACAGATGTAGCCTATGGCAGTTCAGTGTCCAAGTGGGTTCCATAGTAATGGGAACAGGGACGGCTTCTGAAATGAACTGATCAGCCTGCTCTTTGATTACCTCCTTCTGAGGGGGGAGCAGCCTTACCAAGGCCACAAAAGAAGACAATGCAGCCACTCCTGGTGAGACCTAACAGACTAGGATCAAAAGAAAGAAAATGAAACCCTCCCCTACAAGTGGACTTGGGATGGGGCATGTGTGGAGAATGGGAAGGAAGGGAGGGATTGGGAGGGAGGAGGGAAGGAACTAGAGGGGGGATACAAAGTAAATAAACTGTAAATTAAAAATAAAATAAAAAATAAAAAATAATTAATTAATTAAAAGGTTGTTACATGAATGACATTTGCTTGATTTTCATATTTTATTATATAGTTAAAACAAAAAAGATTTTAAAAAGTGGTGCAGTATAATTAAAAAGACAGGATAGCTATCAAAGGAAGAATCATAGGAAAGAGGTATTTCAAAACACAGATTTATATAAAATGTATCAGAAAAGGATGTTCTGCAAAAGATATCTAGGTCAAGAAACATATACATGTACTTATCATTAAAAAGCATAGAAAACTACCCATGTGAAAGTTGTCATATGCAATGAAAACACAGATCAAGTCACACAGATTATTTTATATAACATTTACTGACTTCAAAACAAAGATAGATGAAAAAATACCAGTAGAAGGCAACTCAGAAAACAAACAAACAATATCCTGAAGATATCTGATAAAACAGGGTCAGATGAATGGGGAGGAGGTCCCCCCCATCAGTAGACTTGGAAAGGGGCAGGATGGAGATGAGGGAGGGAGGGTGGGATTGGGAGGGAATGAGGGAATGGGATACAGCTGGGAAACAGAGTTAATAAAATGTAACTGATAAGAAAAAAATAAAATTAAAAAAATCTTCCCCCCCCAAAAAAAAGAAAAAAAAAGAAAATTAAGATTATTACTATTTCTAATTTTCTGAGAAAGCACCACAGTGATTTCCAAAGTGGTTGTACAAGTATACATTCCCACCAGCAATGAAGGAGGGTTCTCCTTTCTCTACATCCTTTCCAGCATGTGCTGTCACTTGAGTTTTTGATCTTAGCCATTATGAGGATGTAAGGTGAAATCTCAGGGTCATTTTGATTTGTGTTTCCCTGATGACTATGGACGTTAAGCAATTCTTTAGTGTTTCTCTGCCATTTGATATTCCTCTTTTGAGAAGTCTCTGTTTAACTCTGTACCCCATGTTTTAATTAGATTACTTGATTTATTGGTGGTTACCTTTTTGAGTTCTTAATGTATTCTGGATATTAGTCCTCTGTCAGACACAGCATTGGTGAAGATCCTTTCCCAGTCTGTATGCTATCATTTTGTTCTGATGAAAGTGTCTTTTGCTTTACAGAAACTTTTCATTTTCATGAGGTCCCATTTATTAATTGTTTATCTTAGAGCCTATGCTGTTGGTAGTCAGTTCAGGAAGTTGTCTCCTAAAATTCAAGTGACAATACATACTGGAGAGGATGTGGAGAAAGGGGAACTCTCCTCCATTGCTGGTGGGAATGTAAACTTGTACAACCACTTTGGAAATCAATCTGGTATTTTCTCAGACAATTATGAATAGTGCTACCTAAAGATCCAGTTATACCACTCCTAGACATATATCCAAAATATTCTCAACTGTACAATAAGGGAATTTGCAGAACCATGCTCATAGCAGCTTTAGTCAAAATAGCCAGAATCTGGACACAACCTAGATGTCCCTCAGCAGAGGAATGGATACAGAAAGTGTGGTACATTTTACACAACGGGAGACTTCAGCAATTGAAAACAAGGAAATCATGAAATTTGCAAGCAAATGGAAGGAACTAGAAAAGATCTTCCCGACTGAGGTGTCCCAGAAGCAGAAAGACACACAGGCTATACAGTCACTTGTAAGTGGATATTAGACAAACAATATAGGGTAAACATTCTAGAATCTGTACACTCAAAGAAGCTAATCAAGAAGGAGGACCCTGGGTAAAATGCTTAATCCTCATTCAGAAGGGCAAACAGGATAGACATTGGAAGAGGAAGAAAACAGGGAACAGGACAAAAACCTACCACAGAGAGCTTCTGAAAAACTACCCAGCAAGTTAGTGGAGCAGATGCTGAGACTCATAGCCAAACTTTGGGCAAAGTGATAGGAATCTTATAAAAGAAGGGTGTTATGAAATATCTGGAGGGGATGACAGGAATTCCACAAGGAGAACAACAAAAGCAAAAAAAAAAAAAAAAAAAAAAAAAAAAAAAAAACTGGGTTCAAGGTCTTGTGTGAGACTGCTACTGGAACCAAGAACCATGCATGGGGATAACCTAGACCCCCTACACAGATGTAGCCTATGGAAGTTCACTGTCCAAGTGGATTCCCTAATTAAGGGGAACAGGGATTGTCTCTGACAGGAACTCAGTGGCTGGATCTGTGATCACCTCCCCCTGAGGGGGAAGGCAGCCTTACTAGGCCACAGAGGAAGACAATGCAGCCAGTCTTGATGACACCTGATAGGCTAAGGTTAGATGGAAGGGGAGGAGGATCTCCCCTATCTGTGGACTGGGGGAGGGGTATGAAATGAGAAGAGCAAGGGAAGTTGAGATTGGGAGGGGATGATGGTGGGGGCTACAGCTGGGATACAAAGTGAATAAATTGTAATAGATAAATAAATGAAATACATTGTAGCTAAATGTTTTATAGTAATGAAATCAGAATCATGAAATTAATAAACAAGAACCATTTCCTTAGCTTATTAAAAAAAAAGAAAAAGAAAGAAAGAAAATTAAGGTCAGTCCAAACCTTCCTTTAAATATCATAAAATGTGTAATTGGTGTTTCAAAAACTTCCATACAATACAACAAAAATTAAAATTACAGCAATTATTCCATATTGAACTAGAAACCCTAGTGGCCAGCCAATTAAGGAATGTGGAAAAGGGTGGAAGGAGTTGAGATTCAGCTCAGCAGTGAAAGCTTGCATAAAGTATGCCGGGCTGGTCTGAGAGAATGAGGGGAGATCAAGGAACAGTGGAAAACTGCAGAAGCACAGGAAATAGGAGATTGGAGATGAAGACCATGCGATCAGATCCATCTATAGTTTGTCTAATTTAAATGAGTTGCAGAGTACAAATAGAAATTACCAAGCACTCAACAATAAACAGACTACTACATTTACTATTAGTCAGTGGACAGCACGTCAGATTTTATTACTGGTGCTTAAAAAATCTTTTATTATCAGAAAGCAAAATAAAGAAGGATTTGGGCATTTTTTTATAGAAATAATTTTTTAAACAGGATCAAGACAATGACAAAATCAATGGGTATGTTAACATGGAAAAATAATTTTTTCTCAGGCTCTCATTTTCAGACAATCCTTTAGGCAGCTATTGACTTCTGTGAGAAGGGGAATTAGCCTCTCTGAGAAACGAGCCCTGTTATTGGCTGTCCAGTGAATATCACTGAAATCATTTACACAACATTATTTCAACATCAGCCTTGAAATCATTCACAAACACAGAGTAAAAAAGTACACAGCAGATTTGTTAAAGCATATGACCTCTTTATCAACTAGACAAAACTGCTAGATTAACCCAGTGAAATATTACAGATGAGAAAATATTTAAGGCCTGATGTGCTTTCTGATTCCATTTCTTTGTTTGGCTATTCATCTGCCAGAGATGTCAATGCATGTATTTCTCTGCAGTATAGCTGAGAAAATTGTGCCTTAGTTGTGGTTAGAACCCATGTATTAGAGAACTACAAAAAAAAAATTGAATTTTCAGCTTACAGTACAGAAGATTTTTTTTTCTTTTATTTATTTATTTATTTATTTTTATTACATTTTATTAAATCTGTATCCCAGCCGTGCCCCGAACCCTCATTCCCTCCCAGTCCCTCCCTCCCTCCCTCATCACTACTGTGCCCCTTTCCAAGTCCACTGATAGGGGGGGACTTCCCCCCATTCATCTGATCCTGTTTTATCAGGTATCTTCATTGAGTTCCTGTTAGAAATAGTCCTTGTTCCCCTGTGCATTGAACGCATGACAGGGGTCTACTGAGCGCATCTGAAATCCTCTAACTAGCAGTGTTTTCAGAAGATTTATTTAATATAATTTCTCTTACTGTTTTAATGACAAGTTGGTATCTTTCATATTTGTTAACAATATTCCTATTTTATGTATGTATGTACTCAACCATCTGGTAATGAATGAGAACCAACTGAAACCTATGAACAGCATATAACTTATATAATCAATTGTCTTTTTTGACAGTAGAATATAATTGCTTTAATCTTTTGAATCTGTAAAGCCAGAGTTAGGAAAATATAGTAACTATTATGTAGATGCAAGCAGATTTTGTGAACTATGAATGAGAAATGTTTTTACCAAATGCAGAAATATGCCTTATGATTTTGCCCAATTAACAAAAAAAAGCAAGATTGGTTTGCTTCAGAAGCCTATAATAAACACATATGCCAAATAAAAGCAACATTTCTAGGCAGAGATAATGAGAATAGAACTTAACTCATGGGTGATTTTGTATATTTTTTCATTAACAAGTAATAAGTAAAAACTTTTGGGAGAAGAATGTACTTTCTATATGGTTACATTTTAAAATTTAATTTTATTTGTATATTTATTTATTACGATTTTTTCACCTGCAGCCCCATCCCTTGTCTCCTCCTAGTCCCACCCACCCTCAGCTTATCTCCCATTCCCCTTCCCAAGTTCACTGACAGGGAAGGACCTCCTCACCTTTTTTCTGACAGTAGCATTTCTGGTCTCATCAAGGTTGGCTGTATCATCTTCCTCTGTTGTCTAGCAAGGCTGCAACCCTCAGGGGAAGATGATCAAAGAGCTGGCCACTGAGTTCATGTCAGAGACAGCCCCCATACCCCTTACTAGGGCACAAACTTAGAAACTGAGCAGCCAACGGGCTTCCTTTGAACGGGGGATCTAGGGTCTCTCCATGCATGGTCCTTAGTTGGAGTATTGGTCTCTACAGGCCTCCCTGGGCCCAGGTATTTTGGCTCTGTTGTTTTCCTTGTGGAGTTCCTGTCCCCTCCATGTTTTTCTATCTCCCTCTTCTTCTATAAGGTACCCTGAACTCTGCCCAAAGTTTGGCTATCAGTCTCAGTATCTCCTTCAATACTCTGATGGGTAGAGTCATTCAGAGGTCCTCTGTGGAAGGCTTCTGTCCTGTTTCTTGTCTTCTCCTACTTCCAATGTCTATCCTGTTTGCCCTTCTGAATGAGGATTTAATGTCTTCCCTAGGGTCCTCCATGTTGTTCAGCTTCTTTAGGGCTATAGATTTTAGTATGTTTATCCTATATTATATGGCTAATATCTACTAACAAGTAACTATAAACCATGTGTCTTTCTGCTTCTGGGTTACTTCACTCAGGGTGATCTTTTCCAGTTCTGTCCATTTGCCTGCAAAGTTCATGATTTTCTTGTTTTTAATTGCTGAGTAGTATTCCATTGTGAAAATGTACCACAATTTCTGTATCCATTCTTCCATTGAGGGACATCTAGGTTGTTTTCAGATTCTGGCTATTATGAATAGAGCTGCTACGAACATGGTTGAGCAAATGTCCTTATTGAATAGTGGGGCATCTTTTGGGTATATGCCTAGGAGAGTGGTTACATATTTTTTAATTAGGGAAAAATTAAAATGAAAAAATGTCAAACCCTAGGAACTATCTTCACATTTTTTCTTTTTTCTTTTTCATCTGTGTTGCTACTTTCTAAAAGAGAACCATATTCTTCTTTCTTAAAATTTGCTGTAATGTCCCCCCTTTGTCTAATTTTAATCTTAAATCTTTAATCTTAATCTTTAATCTTAAATTAGAACTTTGGAGTGAGTGTTATTACTAAGGCAATAGTAGCCACTTCAGGTAGTTAATTTAAACTTATAAATCATAATATGTTATCACCCAGCACTGTGTATGATTAAAAGTATAAGATGACTGTGGGTACAAGAAACCAGAAAAACACGGCCTCACCGCATTGTCATATCTCATTGCACTTAAGATCTATCTACCTGATAAACAAAAGAGAGAGGAATTTCTGAGGAAGCTTGATAGATTTTGTAAAACCAGAACTTAATCAGTAGCTTATTAAATTCACATTTACATATTTAAAACACAGATTAATATATATGTAAGCATTACATAAGTTCACCATTCTACAAGAATTTGAGAAACTAGGTAATGTTATATTTTCTTTATTTGTGATAATAAATATAAAATACATCATTTCTAGCCCTAGAAGTCTAAATTAATCTTTGTTGTGAAAAAAAATACTTAAGATTATTAGTTTTAGCACAGAATCTTAAAAAATAAGACTTTTACCATATTAGTAAATATAACAGAGAATTGGTGGTAATTACAGTTGTTAAAGCTATAGAATTTTCCATGAAAAAAATTGCATTGTGAGCTTTTTTTTTTTTTTTTTTCATAATAATGGTAAGAAAATCAACTAAAGCTTATTTTGCCAATAAGCAATTTGGAATATCCAAAACATGGGGAGGGGATTAACACATCAAAGAAAACACGTTTGTATGTAAGAGCTCACCTAATTATAACATCTGATGAAGGTTATTTAAGGAATATTGAGAAAACAAAATTAACTGCTCACCAAGTGAATATTTCTTGACAGACTAATCTGGATTCTTGAAAAAAAATATATTCCCAAAATAAGAATAACACTTAGTAATTCAAATATGAGTTTCCTTGTAGACAAAAAGATAATAACAAAATTCAAAGAAATTCAGATGTGGGCATTTTTTAATACAGCTAAGTAGATAAAAATGATAAATACTTGGAACATACTCTGTCAAGACAGTTTATTGAGGACCATTTATGATCACTAATAAAACCATCTTTCCCTATGTTTCCCTTATTTTTATTCTGTTACCTTACCTCTTAAATTTCTATTTTGAGCATAAAATGTTTGTTTGTTTGGGGGTCATTTAATCCTGTAGGCAATACTTTAGTTCAATTATTTTCCTTTTTGTTGTGGAAATTGCCTTTTTTCAATAACAATGATTTTCTCAGATGTAAAACATCACAGATGCTGCAATGATGAACGCCATTTAAATACCTGAATAAACAAACTTGCCCGAAGGCCATCAATTTTTCTTTTCGAAGCTCCTGCAAACGTTTATGATTTCCTCTTGGTTAACGACTTCATTGTGTTTCTAATCAACTCAACGTGTCTATTTCTGAGACAAAAAACACACATGACTAAGCAGTTTGTCTGAGAGGAAAGAATAGATAATCTCACCTCATTTTTCAAAGAGAAGATGTGCCAGAGGTCAGCACTATGACCTATGCACTTAGGAGTTTGCGTCATATTCACCACCTATATGTTAGAGGCTCAACCTCTAACATATAGCAAACTTATAACATTGATTTTGAGTAGTTGGTTTCTTTGGTGTGTGAATCCTCTTGAATACTTGAAGTCCTCTCATCAAATCTACAATCCTTTCAATAATCTTTTTACAATTTTCTGTCAACTTGATACTTCATATCTGCCCTGAATGTGTATCCTTGAAAGGCATTGATTCTACACAACCCTATCACAAATCCAAGGCCTCCTTGGCCTACTTCTTTACCCATGGATTTTAGGAATTCCGCTTTTCAAAGCAAACCAAACACACAGTCTGTTATCTACTCCTGCACTCGGCTGCTATACCTAGCTTTAACATCATGGGTTACAAAAAAATCTGGCTCCATCCTCAAAAAAATAATTTATAGACAACTACAGATATCTTGGCCCATAGAAAGCACTTAGTCTAGCCTATCTAAATCTAGCTGTCCTGCCTGGATGAACCCTTCCTTTGGAAACCACAGAGGGAACCTTTTGCCCAACATTGCCTTTCTACAGTCTTCATAGGAAGTCTAAGATTTCCCTTTGTGCCCACACTCATCCCTCTATTTTTATAGAAATGTCCCCTGATCACTTATTTTACTGTACTATGTCTCCATTTTATAATCAATCTACTATACACCAAAACCATCCTATGGAAATTTATATTTTTCTGGCTTTTCTTCTTTCTTCGTTGATTTTTTTTTTTGCTTCATTTCTTTGTAAACACTTTGTAACTTTTTTTTTCTTTTGTCTGTGCTCATCAATAGCATGTTACACTGCTGTAGGCTCCATTGACCCTTAACTACACTTCTAATGTATCTGGATTCCTGGATTGTACATGTTACTGTGCTGGTTGTTCTAAAAAATGTTTTCATTTTTTCATCCTGCGGCTCAAACAAATCAACCCAATATGAAAATGTCTACTAAACATTGAACTAGACAGTCTCTGCACTTCTCAGCCAGCATTTCCTTGATAGAAAATTTGAGTTCTCACTCTGACAGTAATTCTATCTCAAGCAATTACACTTTTTTCAAATTTTATATATTTTTATTAATCACAATTTATTCACTTTGTATCCCAGCTATAGCTGTCTCCCTCATCCCCTCTTAATCCCACCTGCTCTCCTTCTTCTCCTCCCATGCCCCTCCCTAAGTCTACTCCTCCCCTTCCATCTGACCCTAGCTTATCATATCTCATCAGGACTGGCTGCACTGTCTTCCTCTGTGGCCTGGTAAAGTTACCCCGGATAGGAGGAGGTAATCGAAGAGCCAGCCACTGAGTTCATGTCAGAGACAGCCTTGGTCCCATTACTAGGGATTCCACTTGGATAATGAGATGCCATGGGCTACATCTGTGCAAGTTTTCTAGGTTATCTCCATGCATGGTCCATGGTTGGAGTATCAGTCTCAGAAAATACCCCTGTTCTCAGATTGTTTGGTTCTGTTGCTCTCCTTGTGGAGCTCCTATCCTCACCAATTCTTTTACCTCCCCCTTCTTTCATGAGATTGCCTGCACTTTGCCCAAAGTTTGGCTATGGGTCTCAGTGTCTGCTTTGATACACTGTTGAGTAGAGCCTTTCAGAGGCCCTTCTGGTGTTCATCCCATTTGCCTTTCCGAATGAGGATTAAACATCTCACCCAGGCTCCTCTTCTTGATTAGCTTCTTTAGGTTTACAGATTTTAGTATGTTTAGCCTATATGTGTCTAATATCCACCTAAAAGTGAGTATATACCATGTTTGTCTTTCTGCTTCTGGGATACCTCACTCAGGATGAACTTTTCCAGTTCTCACCATTCGCCTGCAATTTCATGATTTCCTTGTTTTTAATTGCTGAGTTGTATTTCATTATGTACATATACTACAATTTCTGTATCCATTCCTCAGTTGATAGACATCTGGTTTGTTTCCAGATTCTGGCCATTACGAATAAAGAACCAACAAAAAACCAAGGGCATCTTTCAATGTCCTGACCTGATCTCAACCAATACTCTTATTCTGTTCAAGTCTTATCATTTCTCATTTAGAATATGACAATGGACTTCAACTAGATCATTTTTCAGAGGGCTTTTTTTTTTCATTTTTTTCATCTATTAAATTGCTTCTTCATGCTACTCTCTAATTGTTAGAATATTAACGCAAACATGACATTCAGAATCAAGTCAAAAGCCTATACCTTAACTCCTCTAACCGCTCAACAATCTGCTTCTTGCTAACTTTCAGTTTCACCTGGCATTAATCCCGGACTTTTCTCTCTTTTTCCAACAACATCCAACTTCTTAGGACTTTATGGCTCAGTTCCATGCCTCTAAGCTTTGTAATCTTCTTTCTTCTACCTATTGTGTTCTCCAGTTTCTCTCACGGATATTTTCCTATCCCAGTTTAAATTCAGCCTTTAATGCCTCTAAGAAGTCCATTCCTGGTACTCTATGATCTCATGGTCTACTTTGGTGCTTTTATGAAGTTTGTCCCAATGTTCCCAATGTTTAGAAACTTTTTGTTTCTAGCCTTATCACCTCTATAAGACATCCATAATTAAAGGATATTGACTTGCATTTTTAGAACCTATCATAACCTAAGAATCATGTACTTATGCAGTTTATATTCCTTCAATAAAATTACATCAGTTACCTAAATACTGTTAAAAATCTGAAAGATTGCACCTTTCTTTCTTCACTCTTTGATACAAAACAAATTAATCAGTAAGAAGAGATCAACTAGAAAATCCTTTGAATATGTAGCAGATTCACAAAAACATAACCGATAAGTCACCTCTCATAATTGTGGTACAAAGTTGACAGAGGCACATTGTGACTACTTACAGCAAAAGAGTTTCTGGGTTTGCTTTCACCAGATACTCCTGTATCACATCCACTCCTTCAGCACCTTTTACAAGAACGTCCAGCTCTTCTAGCTTTTGTATTTAAAATGTTCTTCTCTTTGTAGTGCTGACATAAGATAGAGTCTTAGTGTTAGGAACAAAACTGAACTCCCTTGTTTAAGCCTTCGCTGCTGCTTGTCATTTTAGCTGTCAGAAGTCTAGTTTACTCTGATTCATCCACCATTAAGACATGAGCCTCATTCCAGAATCAGTGATCTCACTTTTTAAAATAATAATACCTAAATACCCTTACATAATAGCATCAGGTTAAGAGAAAGCCAATTCGAGGTCAGGTTTCATGATGATTCCATCTGTCTTGAACAAATTTGTCTCTTCAGCCAAGTGGCAGCATAAATTGAGTGCTATTTTCACAAATAGAAGCAATGAAGATTGAGTCCCATCAGTTTCTGATACTGTGTGTTTAATGCATAGCATGCTGAGTTTTTCCTGTGAACTCAAAAGAAGAAAAAGAGTGAGGAGAATGCAACACATCTGCAGCAAGCAGAAAATGATGCCTCCTTCATTCTTGTGCTACAATTTATAATTATCACTTGAGTATCATACACATCTTTCTTATTTTATCATCTTTCTTATTTATAAGGTTTATTGTGCTAAAAAGAATTAATACAAGATCCCCTTCTTGATAAATTTGAGGAATTCGGTGCAGTACTACTGATGCTCTATGCAGTGGTTTAGAGCTGATTGTTTTTTGTTTTTGTTTTTGTTTTGTTTTGTTTTACTTGCATAGGTTTAACTCTCACTGGTGATGTCATCCACTCTGCCAATGTTTGTCTGAAACATTGCTGACATTAAAACAAGCTTCTTCGGTCTTCCAATATGGACAAAAGTATCTCCTAGGCCTTCAGGTCCATATAAAAAGTACTGAGACTTTTGGCCTCAGAGATTGATTGAACACCAGATTCTTGGGATGCCATGCATATAAGTCAGCTATTTTTAAACTACCAAAAGTGTAACATATAGCCCAATCTAATAAATCCTTTTTTAATATATATACATTCCTGTGTGTGTGTATATATATTCTTTAAGTTCTTGTCTTATAGAGAACATTGTCTAACATGGTGTCATAATTATAAGATTATATTCTTTATACTGTGGATAATATTCTACCTATTCTGAACACTATGTATCCTTGTAGTTCTTCTCTTAATGGACAAAGGATTTGTTTCTATGTCTTGGCTATTTCAACTAATGCTGCTGTAAATGTGGGAATACAGACATCTACTTGAGATTTACATTTAAATACCTTTTAGTTAGAAATGAGAATAAAGGTTCCTGGCAAAGTCAACATGAAGCCATCAGTGAAATAGAAGAAAACAGAACTGAATTCTCAAAATGGAAAACTTCTTCTGCCCCTCAAAAAGGAAATCAATCAATGCACTAAAAATATATAAAGCATTTTAGGACAGAAAAGGGACTGACTAATGAATGAATTTAGAAACATAGGGACATCATATTTCTTGATAAAAATAATGCCTATTTCATCAAGAAGCATAAATACTAATTGAAGTAAACACAAGAAAAATAATAGTGTCCACCAACAATGCTGTCAGAGAGTTTTGCTAACGGGACTAGAGTAGATGGACGTTTTACTATCATGAGATTTCAAATTCATTGTTTTGTTTCATAGGGATAGATGTCAGTGTAGCAACATGTAGGTCAGATTGATTAAGCAGAAAGGCAGATGCACAGAAAAAAAGATGGAGCCATTGTGGAAAACAAGAACACAGATAAAAGACAGGATAGCATTAGATCTGACATAATCTGATTGGCCTGCTCTTTGATCACCTCCCTCTGAGGGGGGAGCAGCCTTACCAGGCCACAGAAGATGACAATACAGGCACTCCTGATGTGATCTGATAGACTAAGATCAGAAGGAAGGAGAAGAAGACCTTCCCTATCAGTGGACTTGGGGAGGGGCATGCATGAGGAAGGGGGAGGGAAGGTGGGATCGGGAGGGAAGGAGGGAAGGTGGGAGGGAGGGGCTTATGGGGGAATACAAAATGAATAAAATGTAATTAATAGTAAAAAAATAAAAGAATTTAAAAAAAGAAAGTAAGGAAAGAAACTTCAGTAGAAAAGAAATATTTTTCCCCATTTTGATACAGAAGAAAACAGTTTACATAGGTACAAATATGGGTATGTTGGTAGATTTTTCATGAGAAAATGAAGAAATTCACTTTGCATTTGTTCAGTTAAATAGGAAGAAAACTAGTCAGGCTAAGATTTGGCAGAATAAGCAGCTAGAAACTTTATGATTTCAATAAAAAATATACAGTAAGATATGAGTCATAGCTGAAGCTGTTTCTAGACATAGACATTAAAATCTATGGTTGAACACTCAGATCATATTACTGTAACAGATATTACAGTAAAATTCTCTATTCAAGAAACAAAATAAGAACAGGAGAAAGAAGTACAAGAATATAACACGGCAATAAAAATGTGTGAGACTCAATAAGTTTAATTTTCAAACATTTTCTATTTCTTTAGTTGCCATAGCCACAATGTCACCCTTTGACACCAATTAGCTTGATTGGCAATGGTTACAGGAGACAAAGATGCTGTTCTCTTGCTCAGTCTCAGTGCTGTGAAAATGTCTGTAATGCTTGAGCAGATAGTGCAGCAAGAATTTTAATGTTACAATTAAAAGTTCATCCTCTAGACAGAGATTCCTTCTGAAGAAACAGTGTGTTCTCATCTGAAGAGATAAAAGGCTACCTCCTCTACTAAGTTCACATTTTCCCAGTACCAAAAAGGAAGTGTGCACTGGCATTACATCATTCTGATGTTGGCAACAGTGAGGTTCATCCTCAAAAACAAACACGATGAACACAGTTCCTATCTTGGTCTTTATGCATCTTTCTATGCACTTAGACATATGGGAGTGAAGGAAAGATACAAAGACACACATACATGCATACATTTTTATTTAGTGAAAGGTACATACTATACAAACTAATTTATGTCCCATTATTTCAAAGACGAGTGAGCTTTGTGGATCCTTTTGAGTAAGTAGAATGAACAGTTTTGAAACATGTGATAATTATCCTTCCTGTTGAGACATGACTTGGCCCAGCACTCTCCCTGAAGGAGTTAAATTTACAAACAACTTGTCTTTCCTTCTCACATAGTTTTTGTTTGAAATGACTGGCTGCATATGGCCAACTGTCTCTGTTTCACTCTTGAGTTCCTTAAAGCCCCTGGGTAGACACCATCTGGTCCTGGTGATTAATCTGCATTTACTTTGTCAATTTTGCAGAAACATCTGAGTATTGACCACTATTTGATCTTGTATATCCAACCTGCTCACTTCCTGCAACAATCTGGATACAAGAATCTTCACAATTTCTTTGTAATTAAAGTAGAAGGCAAGTACTTATTCATTTCACCAGACTTCAGGTTTTCATTCTTGAGTTTACAGTTGAGGTACATTGGTCTCTAAAAACACTAGAGCGAGAAATCTACACAGTAGATTTCTACATTAACTGGTACTGAAAACATTACATTGTTTTTTTTTTTCACTTAGTCCTGATGAATACTTTGCTTAAATTTTGATTTACCCACATTAGAATAGATTTCTCCATATTCTATACATATTTGCTGCTTTAACACATTTTCCGGGAAGCTCGTTTTTCAAAAGTATATATTATGTTTTATAACTGACACATTTTTAGACTCACAATAGGAAACATATCAGTAATCTCCAATAGTTATGTACACATGGTATTATAAAGAGTCCCACTTTGGTTTTGTATGTAAATTTTAATGCTTTTCTCTCCAGCTGGTGAATTTTTTAAAATAAGTGCTATTGGAAAGATATGGAACTGGTAATGATAGCTAGTGTTTAGCTTCATTTTTTTTTTCTGTTTTAACATTCCAGCCACTGTCAATTACTTGTTTAAATATACTTTGAAGACCATCAAAGGAGTGATTTGGGCTTCACTGAACAGCATTATAACAATAACTAACAGAAGAATAATATGGCAATAAGGCCTCATATACAGTAGATAAAATAAGAATATGATTAAAAAGAGTATGAAATTCATCATGACAGGATATCTTTATCAATTTGCCAGGTATATAGCTAACAGAAATAAATTGCACTTATATCCCCCCCCCAAAAAAAAACTCAGAGCAGGGTTGTTATGGTAAGTAGATCCATGCCAGAACACTTGCCTGACAGATACCAGAACCTAGGTTTCATTCTCACCTCAACAAACAAACAAATAAGCTTTTAAAACCAGCCCTTTAAATCCACCAACTATTGCACATGAGCAGAGTACAAACAATAGGGTAATCCAGTTAAAGTATCCACACTGATTGACCTTACATATAGCTGCCATTATTCTGCTCAAAGACAAGTACACCAAAGTTTTTTAGGTGATGCCACAAAATATTCAATGCAGTTACAATCCATCAAAGTGCTTCACTTCTAGAAAGAGATTCCAAAGTCATTTTACTCTCAGTGATAGCCAGTAAAACATTTATAAATATAGCACAAATAAAACTTTAGTAATTAAGCAATTTCCATTCAGTATTCATCTGCTCAGAAATTATTGCTTGTGGTGAGTTAACAACCAAATCTAATAAGTAAATGAAATTGTAGACATTAGTGAACACCAAGGAAGTATTAACTGTAGTGGAGACAGGGGAAAGAAAGATTGCCACAGTGCTCCTTTCAGGCAGGTAAATAACTGCTCATTCCACTCCCCCTAAGGGATCAATTAAAATGAGTCTCATGTGATCATACCTATATTCAGTGTTGGAGACAGGCCATTTTATCATTAATTCTTTTCTGCCCGCATATACTCAACATTAATTAGAACTGTGAGTTTTGCAATGTTGTATATATAAGAACTAAAGATAAATGTAGAAATAGACAAATTACAAGCTGATTCTCATAGCCTCTGCTACATATACACTTTGAGATTGCCAGATGGATTTTCACTTAGGATCTGTTGCTGACATATTGTCTATATTTGTGGAAACTGGTTTGTGAACTTTACAAAGTTTCAGAAGCAATGAAATTAATCTACCTAACATCAATGTTTCTGATTTAGTTACAAAATTATACTTTCGTTTAAGGGTAGTGGAGATGGTAGTTTATTTTGAGGCCTTTCTTTTTTATTTATTTTGTTTGTTCTTAATACACCGTCTCATGTATCCCTAGCAGGCCTAAAGCCTGCTACATAGCTAATGCTAGACTCAGATTTTCTAACCATCAGCCTTTATCCTTTCAGCATGATGACTAAAAATTTCTGCAAATATGCTAAATTGAAAAACACTTTTTTTTTCTTGGTTTCTTGGGAAGTTATTTGACCTGGTTGAACTGTTTCTGTTTGTTATAATCTGCTTCCTTTTTAAATCTAGCTTCATGTTTCTTTTCACTTGCTACAAGCTTTGGCTGGCCCATGGCAACCCGAAATACTCTAAAACTTCCTGTCCTGTATTTTGTATTATTTCTTTTATTCTTACTATCTTTTTTTACAAAGATTTTTGCATCTACATAACTGATTTATTCTACAGTCCATCTTATGATAAGAATTGGATTTTGTTTCCTGGAGAACCATGTTACAGTCTTGTTCTTGGGAACTTCCTATGTTCTCATTCACCTTACTTTTCCACAAATAACAAACATGCTCTGACTGTCTCTAACACATTTTACTTCCCTTGTAAAGCATTGCTTTTTGGTCATATGAATTTTTTTCTATTCACACTTACAGTTATATAAAAATTTGTAATTGTTCTGTTTGCAGTATCTTTTGCTTAACAGGAGCTTTTTAGTTTCATGAGGTCCCATTTATTTATTGTTGATCTTAGAGCCTGTGCTGTTGGTGTTCTGTTAAGGAAGTTGTCTCCTTGCCAATGGGTTCAAGGGTCTTCCCCATTTTTTTCTTCTAACAGATTTAGTGTGTCTGGTTTTATGTTGAGGTCTTTGATTCTCTTGGACTTTAGTTTTGTGCAGGGTGATAAATATGGATTTATTTGCATTTTTCTACATGTAGACATCTAGTTAGGCCAGCGCATTTGCTGAAGATGCTTTCTTTTTTCCATTATATGATTTTGGCTTTTTTGTCAAATATCCGTAAGTGTGTGAGTTAATTTCTAATTCTTTGATTTTATTCCATTAAACTAGTAGTCTGTTTCTATGCCAATACCATGGCATTTTATATATTGTTGCTCTATAGCACCACTTTAGATAACTCCAGAAGATCTATTATTGAGCAGAATTGTTTTAGCAATTCAAGGTTCTTTGTTTTTCCATATAAAATTGAGAATAGTTCTTTCATGTAAAGAATTGTGTTCATATTTTGATGGGAATTGCGTTGAATCTGTGCATTGCTTGTGGCAGGATGGTCATTTTCACTGTTAATCCTACCAGTCCATGAACCTGGAAGATCATTCCATCCATTGATACCTTCTTCAATTTCTTTCTTCAGAGACTTGAAGTTTGTTTGTTTGTTTGTTTGTTTTCATACAGGTTTCACTTACTTGGTTAGAGTCACACCAAGGTACTTTATGTATGTGGTTATTTCTTTCTCAGCCAGTTTGTCTTTTACAGAATAGGAAAGGATCTTCACCAACCCTATATCTGACAAAGGGCTAATATCCAGAATATATAAAGGACTCAAGAAGTTAAAGACCAGAAAAACCCAAGTAATCCAATTAAATAATGGGGTACAGAGCTAAACAGAAACTTATCAATAGAGGAATATAGAATGGCAGAGAAACACTAAAAGAAATGCTCAATGTTCTTAGTCATCAGGGAAATGCAAATCAAAATGATCCTGAGATTCCACCTCACACCCAACAGAGTGGATAAGATCAAAAATTCAAGAGACAACACCTGCTGGAGAGGATGTGGAGAAATGGGAACCCTCTTCTGTTGCTGGTGGGAATGTAAACTTGTACAACCACTTTGGTAATCAATCTGGTGTTTTCTCAGAAAACTAGGAATAGTGCTACCTCAAGAACTAGCTATACCACTCCTAGGCATATAACCTAGATAAGCGCAACAATACAACAAGGACATTTGCTTAACTATGTTCATAACATATTTATTTATTTATTTGTAACTGCAAGAATCTGGAAACAAACTTGATGTCTCTCAACTGAGGCATAGTACAGAAATTATGTTACATTTACACAATGAAATACTACTCAGCAATTAAAAGCAAATAAATCATGAATTTTACAGGGAAATGGATAGAACTAGAAAAGATCATCCTGACTGAGGTACCCCAGCAGCAGAAAGACATGCACGATATATATTCACTTATAAGTAGATATTAGCCATATAATAAAGGATAAACATACTAAAATACAGACCTAAGGAAGCTAAACAACAAGTAGGACCCTAGGGAAGATGCTTAATTCTCATTTAGAAGGGAAAACAGGATAGACACCAGAAATGGTAGAAGAGAGGGAATTGGATGGGAACCTATCACAGAAATCTTCCAAAAGACCACTCAGCAGGGGATCAAAGCAGATACAGAGACTCATAGCCAAATTTTGGACAGAACACAAGGGATCTTAAGGGAGAAGGAGGATATATAAGGATCTGAAAGGGAAAGGAAACCAACAAAGCCAAAAAAGCAGGACCCAGGGAGGACTGCAGAGACTAATGGATCAACCAAAGACCATGCAGAGAGACCCCTGCTCAGATGTAGCCCATTGACAGCTCAGTCTCCATGGGGGTTCAATAGTATGAGGAGAAGAGACATTCTCTGACATGAACTGAGTTTCCTGCTCTTTGATCACTGCTCCGTGGTGTGGTGACCTAGCCAGCCCACAGAGGAAAAGGATCCAGGCAGTACTGATAAGACTTGATAGGCTAGGGTAAGATGGTAGGGGAGGAGGACTTTCCTTATCAGTGGACTAGGGAAGAGGGATAGGGGGGAGGAAGAAGAAAGTGTAGGACCAGGAGGAGATGAGGGATGGGGCTATAACCAGGACACAAAGTGAATAAATTGTTGTGATAATAACAATAATAATAATACAAAAAAGAAAATAACATGATTATAAAATTAAAGTATGCTTGATAATGACACAAAAAAGGATGGGGACCCTATTTTAGGGTACAGAGAAGAGGGAGTCTGTATTCCATGTAGTTAATGACTATCCCACAGTGTATTCTTGCTACCATTTATCTCTGAATCTGGAGTAAGAGTTAGAAATGAAAAGATTTGGTCCTTTAATTATTATGTGTCCATCATAGGGAATGTGCCACCAATGGCTCCTGATGGCTTAGGGTCTAGTTGCCTGGAGAACCTGATAAACTTCTTTTGGAGAAACAAGAATTCAGAATCAGAGACAGTTACAACAAAATGTCTTTCATTGCTTTGATAGCGACTATGAGAGAGGAGAGAGAGTGAGAGACTGTGGTAATTGACCATGACTGGAGTAGCTCTTAGTATAAACCTGGCAATTCTTCATGCTGCTTTTAATGTAGGTGTGGTATCTGAAGCTAAAGCAATATTTTGAAATCAAAATGATGGAGCTGTTGATAGGGGGACATTTAAAAATAATTTATGATGAGAAATGCCTGATGGTGGCTTTCTACCTCAGGACAACAGGAAAAGCTAAGATACTTCATGTCTATTGATTAAAACTGTGCTTTTCTGATTACCTTGTTAAATTTCTTTCTTGCTATGCCTACAGTGCTTTGTAGAAAATTGCTTCTATAAAAATAAATACAGCATGCTATGGTTACTCAATTTTAAGTGCAATTTGGAATATAAATAAACATCAATTAAAACAATTTACAGATGTCTGGAACATAATATAAAATCAGTTTTAACCTAACTTACAAAGTAAAATGGATTGAGTGATTTTCATGTTAAGAATATTTAGCTATTCAAAAATATCAATTTCAACCTTACTTTACACCAACATTTTGCCAGGTCTGACTACATCTCGACAAGCCATTCTACTGAAGTCATGCTCTCACCTCCAAAATATCCTCAAATTCAAAAGAATGGCAGCCATTTGTTTAGTTACCTTTAGAAAATTCAGTTGTATGTGGGCCCCTCCAAAGTAACAGAAGTGCAGAATCAACTGGTGCTGTCACACTGCAAAACACTGCACTTCTGTGACTCTGCTCCTCCGCTGATAAATGCTGGCACTATCAAAACCTGTCATTTCTCTCAGATGTGTAATTTTACAGAGACCATTTTTTTTTCATATGGCTTAATGAGATTTTGCTACCAAATAAGTGCCTAAAACATATGGAGATGGTTTTCACTGGATTCAAGGAAAGTCTTCATCTTTAGAACTGTCATACTTGAAACTTCAAAGAGATTTGAGAAAAGTTTTATTTTTTTTCTATATTAATTGCTTTTGTCTACGGTTAAGCACGTATGTTAAGGCTAAAGACAGATTTTGTGCTAACATCTATGACTGTTTGACAATTCATTAGAGTATCATGTTTACATGTTTTAAGGAAATTCACATCTTACTAGCTTATAATCAGCAAGGCTTTAATTTTAGAAAAGTATAATATCGCTGAACTCACATACGCATACCCTTGGTGTGTGTGTGTGTGTGTGTGTGTGTGTGTGTAATATAGCCTATCTTCCCCCTGACCATTCACAGGTTTTATGCTGTTCATCAGGTTCATATATAGCCTCTTACAGTAAATATATGTGTGTAAGTATATATGTGTCTAAATATATATATGTGTGTGTAATATATATTATGTGTGTGAATGTTTATTATATATTAATTATATAAATTATATAATATAATATATAACTTATATTATATATTACACATATATTTACATACGTATATTTTATATAATTATGTATTACACACATATATATACTTATACACACACACATATATATAAATATATATATATTTACACACATATATATTTACTTTAAGAGGCTATATATGAACCTGATGAACAGCATAGACCCTGCAAATGGTCAGTGGGAAGTTAGGCTATATACAAAATTTCTCTTCCCCAAATGGAGCTTTGGCTCAGAAAAGGAATTGTACTTTACATTTATTCTTATCTAACATCATATGATTATTCACCCTCTGTCTCTGTTTCTCTCTATATTCTCTCTTTCATACAAATATACACACACAGAGTCAATAAGTCATCACAGAATGACAAATCTCAGGCAGACACTGGTTCATGCCTAAACACATAAATGATTATTAGCATGCATATGCCAGAGAGAAATAAATAATCAAAGTACTGGCATTGATAGTTAACAATTTTCATGGGTAATTTATAACACAAAGGCTTGGAAGCAAACACAAGAACTTTGCTTTTTGTTTCATTGTTTCTTTTTTTTTCCTTCCTTCTATCCCTTCCTCCCTATCTTTTTTCCTCTCTCCTATTGCTCCCCTTCTTTCTCTCTGCTCTTCCTCCCTATTGTTTCATTTACTTCTTCCTCCTTCCATTATTTTCTTCCTTCCTTCTTCTCTTTTATTTTTTGAGATTGGGTCTCGTGTAGCTAAAGTCCCCTGATCTCACTAATAGCCAAGAATGCACTTGAACTTCTAGTCTTTCTGCCTCCAGTTCCTAATTGCTGATATTTTAGGCATGTGTCACCATGTCTGGTTTTTTGCATAGCTAGAACTCAAAACCAAGACCTCCTGAACGCTAATGACTTTGTTTTTACTATTGCCATTTTATCTTTTATTTTTACAAAGATGCCATCAGCATACATATAAACTCTTCTAGTTCCCACCATTTGCCTGAAAATTTCATGATTTCCTTGTTTTTCATTGCTGAGTAGTATTCCATTGTGTAAAAGTACCACAATTTCTATCTCCATTCCTCAGTTGAGGGACATCTGGATTGTTTCCAGGTTCTGGCTATTATGAATAAAGCTGCTACAAACATGGCTGAAAAAATGTCCTTGTTGTGTAACTTGAGCCTCTTTTGGATATATGCCTAGGAGTGGTATGGCTGGTTCTTGAGGAAGCGCTATTCCTAAATGTCTAAGAAAGTGCCAGTTTGATTTCCAAAGTGGTTGTACAAGTTTACAGTCCCACCAGCAGTGGAGGAGGATTCCCCTTTCTTTAAGTCTTCTCCAACATGTGTTGTCAATTGAGTCTTTGATCTTATCCACTCTGTTGGGTGTGAAGTGGAATCTCAGGGTCATTTTGATTTGCATTTCCCTGATGACTAAGAACATTGAGCATGACTTTTAGTGTTTCTCTGCCATTCTATATTCCTCTATTGATAAGTTTCTGTTTAGCTCTGTACCCCATTATTTAACTGGATTACTTGATTTGTTGCTGTTTAACTTTTTGAGTTTTTTATATATTCTGGATATTAGCCCTCTGTCAGATATAGGATTGGTGAAGATCCTTTCCCAATCTATATGTGACATGAGGTGTTTCTTTTCTGGTCTAGTGTGTTTGGTGTTCTGTAGGCCTCTTGTATGTTTATGGACATCTATTTCTTTAAGTTGGGAAAATTTTCTTCTATGATTTTCTTGAAAATATTTTTTCTGAAAGAAAGGGGAGATATAAAGACCTGGAGGGGAAAGGAGCTCCACAAGGAGAGCAACAGAACTGAAATATCTAGCCATAGGGGTCTTTTCTGAGACTGATACTCTAACCAAGGACCATTCATGGAGATAACCTAGAACACCCGCTCAGATGTAGCCCATGGCAGCTCAGACTCCAAGTGGGTTCTCTAGTAAAGGGAACAGGGACTGTCCCTGCACAAAACAGGAAACAGGACAGGAGTCTACTACCGAAGGCCTCTACCCAGCAGGGTATCAAAACAGATGCTGACCATGTAATGAAGAGTGTAATTTTCTGAAGTTCAGATTATTTTCTAAGATTTTCATTTTTTATTACAAGCATCTTTAACCTCTATGAGTATCTAAATTCACTGCTGTTCACTGAAAAGAGTAGTTGCTCTGATTAAGAATTTGAATATATATGTGTATGTACATGTATTCATATATACATAAATATTTACATTGATGGTTAGTATTGTGTTGATTTAAATAAACAACAGTAATGACATCAAAAAAAAAAAAAAGAAAATATTTTTTCTGTACCTTGGAGGCTGGGATCTTCTTTTTCATCTATTCTTATTAGTCTTAGATTTTGTCTTTTTTTTGGCATCCTTGATTTCTTGTATGTCTCATATTTGGAACTTTTCCGATTTTACTTTTTCTTTGAGAGATGTATCCATTTCTGCAATTGTATCTTCAGCACTTGAGATTTCTCTTCCATCTCTTGTATGATGATGCCTGTGCAGGCGCACAAGTGCAGGTGTGTGTGTGTGGAAGTGTGCCTTGAAGGACAGAGTGCTAGAGATTGTAGATGCCTGGAAGGGTGGAGCTTAAGTGCAGGAGGTGTGCTGGTGCTGTTCCCAGGTGCAGTGCTCATGCAGGGGTGCCTGGCTACCTCAGTGGCCTGCAGGCCTGTCATACTGTCCTCCTGGTATTCAGATCTGTCTGGGCCCCCCGAATTGTTTGCCTGGACTCCAATGATAGACCCACAGAGCAGGGGCTTCGATGTTGAGAGCACTCTCCCAAAGATCCCTACGTTGCCCATAGTGAGGGTGTGCATGGGAGGGATCAGATGTCTGGCTACTAGCATAGAGAGACAATGCTATGCTAGATCTGGGGCTCTGCATGTACTCACTTGAATGTGCACTCAGTAGCTCACAGGTCTAATCAGAAGGCACAGGGGTTCTCCCTGTTCTTTACTCTCAGATTTGGGCCCGCAGGGGCAAATGAGAATGTAGAAGATTTCCAGCTCAGTGGTGCCCACTGTCTGACCGCCAGGCAGAGAGACCTGACCAGGGTCAGCTGCCTCTGCTGTCTCAGTCACAGAGCGTGGAGGCTCCTGCTTGGGCTAGCTGCACCCTGCCCTGTTGCAGTTGAAGACCTGGGAGGCCCCTTACTGCTGATGCCACTGCCATCCTAGTCACGGAGCACAGAGGCTCATGCCGGGGCTACAACTGCTGCCTATGCTGCCTGTGCTTGGGGTAATGGCCACTGCCAGGCATATCCACCATGCAGGGACGCCCATGTTTGAGGCAAAGGGAAGTGCAGAGGGATTTAATATTCGCCACTCTCAGCCCCGGGAGACTTCCATGGGTGACCTGGATGCAAACTGTCCCAGCTCATGGGTTGTCCCTTCTCACCCAAGAAGCCTCAATATCAATGTTCTGGCTTCAGCTGCCACTCCGCTCACCAATTTCAGAGGTTCCGATCCTGTGCCCCTCAGATAAGGTGTATGTTGGTCACCGCCATCTTGCATGAAACATGGGGTTCATTCTTTAGCTCACTTCATTTTTGTGAGAATGGACTACAAATCTGTTTTTGCATCTCTTCCTTCATCTAAGCATATTTACAGGAAAATGAAGTCAATATGAAGAGCAGCATTGGGCAAAATGATGTCCAGAAAATCTGATGAGAACTTTAGAAAAATAGATGAAAATGTGAAGAATAAAGACTTTCATAAATTCTGTTGAAAACAACATTCAGTTAAAATTATTAAATAAAAACAGCAGAGACGCTAGGATCAGGTACACAGAAAAGTCACTTTCATCCCTTGTTAATTCACACAGATTAGATATGAAGCTCACAGCCATAGGTGTACCAAAAACATCAAATGTGAAAAAGGTCACATCAAGTTTACAAAAAGTTTGATCTTTCTATTTAAAAAATGAAAAGGTATAATCTTTATTCAGCTTAGTATAAGATGAGAAATTACCAGACAGATCACAAATGTGAAGAAAATGCTTTCAAAATCAGAACTGGGTATTTTAAAAGCAAGAATGTAAGTGTAAGAAAATGATTTACTAGGGACACGCAGATGTATTATACTACACTAGTAAATTATCACGCTTTAACAACACCAATAATATTGGCTGAAAGAGAGTAATAGAGCACATTACAATACTTACTACTTTTGTTGTGACTAAATACCTTAATTTTTAAAAATAATTTTGTTACAGTTTAGTGATTAGCCACTTATATAATTTTTTATAATAGGGTATAATTATCTTATATGAGATACTTAAATAGACCATGAACCATGGTCAGATAATTTATTTACTTTCATTGAAAAAAATGAATGAATGATTATTGGAAAAAAATCAAAGTTCTCCTTAGCAAGAGCTAGCTTACTACTGAACTGAAATATAATTACTACTTTCCATAGTCCTATAGGTCCCAACATTGTGATTTGGGTAGGAAGGGACATAGTTGATAAGCCAGCAAATAATAATGGTGGCTAATTCATAATCTTTCCCGTGACCTGAAAGATTGCAAAATTATCTAGAAAGGAGGTTCATGATATATGTAGAAAGAAAGAACCAATGTAAACTTAGGTTTTATTAGTTTAAGTATTTTCAACATGATCATATTAAAAACAAAACTAGCAGCAGTCATTGAAAAAGTGGAATTGATAGTCAAGAATGACTCAGAAAATAGGTCACCTTTGAACTTTTTAAACTTTTTAATGATTCTTTATGAGTTTCACTTAATGCACCCCAGTTCCATTCCTCTCCCCATCCTTTCATACCTGTCCTCTATCCTTACAAACTTCCCCCAAAAAAACACATGCACAAACAAACAAAGACACCAAATAAAGAAAAGCATAAGATTATCTTGTCACAGGAGCTGTAGTTTATCAGAGTGTATCTCTCAGTATAACCCTCTCTCCACACACCTTCACTTGTCCGTGTTCACTGCACTGAGTCGTTGGTTTGGTTCAAGGTCTCTGGCTACTGTGATACAGAATGCTGCTTTTTATGGCCATAATTCTTAAATTCATGTGACACCCACCCAATTCACTCTGTAAGAAAGTAAATTTGGTACCAGAATAATGGCTCAGTGGTTAAGAGCCTTTACTCTTACACAAGACCCAACTCTCCTTCCTGGCACCCAGGTCATATGACTCTCTGCTGCCTATAATTCCAACTCCAGAGAGATTTGATATGTCTGGCTCTTTGAAAACCTGCACTCATGCACACGTTCCCACAAACAGACACACATAATCACAGAAAATTAAAAATAATGGAAAGAATAACATTTTCATAAAAAGAATTAGGCCTTGATGCATGAGTTTTCTTGGGGCAATGTAAATAAATGTCTACTTACCCCAAAGGGGAATTGATGACAAGCAGACCTAAGAAGCAATTCCGACCAAGTCTATCTTGAGATAACTCACAGGAATACAGACGACTTAAAGGCAGCTGTATCTCCAAAAAGCCCACTTCATATTAGGTTGACAGATCTCAAAACCTGCATCCCTGGAAATCCTTCCCAACATGCAGACAGATCTATGGAAAAGAGTTTCCTCTGTACTAGAAATTGTGTTGATAACTTGGAAAGTGGCCTTGTGAATTGTGTACTTTTTTTTTTTAATTTTTTGAGCGTGGTAAAATTGATGAGCTTCCTGAGTTTGTGGGTTCCTTTCGTTTGTGAGTTTCTAACTTCCCTCCTTCCTGCAGGAGGGACTGTTTCAATCAGAAAGAAAGAGCTGCACAACTTGCCCTGAAGCAGCTGATCCAGTGAGTCAGCTGGAAGCCCACATCTGCAATTGTAACAGCTTCTCCAGGAGGTAAAGTTACAATGGATATTGGTCCCCACTCTAAGAAACAATATTCTAGAGCTCTACTGAAACTGTAATTTCCATATTCCCAATTTGGAGTAATGACAAGAGTCCTTGTAAATCTGCAATCAGAGGAAAATACTATTAGACTCATAGTGTCAGAAGCTCCATGGGAGCAAAGCCCTCTGTGCAAAAATCTCCTTTTCTTTCTTCTTTTTTTTATGTTGAGAACTGTCACCACATGAACAGACATGTACATGGAATTAAGGTCTCACTAAAGGAATGTATGCATAAGTTGAAGGGACTATTTTTCTCAGTGCATTTAAGGAAAACATCATACTTGTGTATTCCTCCCCTATTTTATCAGTCTTCCATGGTGATTATCAAAAAACATTTGGAAGTTGGAAGACCTGCCATCAGCCATCTACAAATGACTGATACTTGCTGATACAGGTCATTGATTACCCTTGGAGTATTTAATAGAAGAACATAAACTTGAGTTCTTAAAGCTTAAATGCTATGGATCATAGTGGCATGACTCTGTGAAGTTAAATAGCAAGTGCCCCTATAAAGTACTTTGTAATAAATCATTGCAATTAATTATACACAATTGTTCTTATTGGTCAAGAACTAAACTATTACTTTTTAATTCTTTTAATTTTATGTGTGTAGATATTTATCTACATGTACGTCTGTGTACCATATGGAATATCAGTGCATGAAAAGCCAGAAAAGTTCACCTGGTCCCTGTATACCTGAAACTGTAGTTAGATGTTTGTGAATTTCCATGTGAGAACTGAGAATGGAACCTCAGTCCTCTGAAAAAGTCGCTAATGCTCTTAACTGCTGAGCTATCTCTCTAAACCCGCAAATATTGATTTTTAAATTTTACTGTCATTGTTGTAGTTAAGGGCAGCCTAAGACTCATTATGTGCCAAGGATTATCTTCTCACTTGATCCCCTGCCTCAGCCTCCGAAGTAATGTAATGTTATGTGTGTGTAAATGGCTTAAACCACTGTTCTCACATTGCTTTACTTTATTTTTCAAAAACTTTTGTGTGATGGCTTTACCTCTTCTAGAAGGTACGACAATGGATGCAGGAAGAGAACACATTCCAGGCTACAAGAATCATGAAAATTATGACAATGAAATAATGATTAATAAGGAATAAGAAATGGTGCGACCTTCAAGAGGACCAACAGTGAATTCTGCTGATCCTAGCAGCAGTCAGTCATCTTAGGAATTAGCTCTCTACACTTTTTCATTTTACATAATTTAATCTTCATGTCTTTTGAGTTATGACATCTCTCTTTATCTCAGTACTGGTTAACCATTAATCTGTATTTTTATCCAATTCATCTGAGTTTTTAAAATACATACTTCATATGAATGAAATGCTATAGTGCTCTTGTTTCTATACCTGGCTTACTTTTTATTGCCCTTTAGTACCCTTTAGTTTTATACATTTTGGGTATAAACATGTTCTATAACATGGCACAATTTTCATTTAAGATTAAAGAATTTTTCTTTATATGTGTAAACTGAATTCTCTGTTACAGTAACTATACAAAGAGCCTTGGGTAGGGGGCTTCCACATCTTAGCTAGTGAACAATGCTGAAACAAAGAAAGGAGGACAGTTTAGAGTTAAATAAAATAATAATAAAATTTTGCCTGGAGGACATACTTTTTAATAATATTTTCATAGCAATGTTATTTCACAGAAATCACAGTTTTCAGAATCACTATGGTGTGAGCCATGGGAATGAGATAATGGACCATCTCCTGCAGGCCCTTCACATTGCTGGCCTCAAGCTGTCTGTCTGCTCTCTGACCTGCCACTGAACTCATGCTGGTATCATGAACTGGCAACAGTTCCTGTCCTTAACAGACCACCACCAAAGCACAACCACAGTCATTCTGATGGTCCAAAGACTCTGCTTGCAGATATTTTCAGCAGGGATCTCCAGAGGACTTTCACAGCTGTAGTTCCATGTACTTTCATGGAACTTTTTCTTGGATTGCCTTTTTCACAGCTCTGAGAGACTTTGTGTTTGGATGGCAGTCCCTGTCTTGTTTGCTGTTTGTTTGTCTTGATGTGTTTAATTCAAATAGAATTGTGTCACTGTGTCACTCCCCACCTTCTTTCCCTCCCTCCAGCACTTCCTGTACTCCCTGACCTCAAGATGACAGTCCTCATCCTCTGCCCACCCCGCCCCCCCGTCTACTGCACATTCATTTTCTTGGCTCATTTTTTGACTGTAAAATACTGCTTTCACACCTGCTTCTTGGAGGATCTGAATTGAAACACTGTGATTAGAAAGTAGAAAGTAACTTTTATAACTTTTGTGTATTAGTTTATATAAAAAGTCCTCCCTCCAATATTGCATACTTACCCAAAGGATATATTGCTAAGTGTGGTGAGTCACTGAGGAAACTTTAAAGCCACATACAATAAGCATTTTAGTGTTTGTTTTAATATTGTTTTAATATTCATTAATCTCAGTTATCCACCATAGACTTCACAAACTATATAATAATTATTATCAGTGATAGCTATGATTAATATAGGCCACTGAATGTTTGATACATTTCTTAAACTGTGGAAAGATAATAAAGGCATGATAAATAATGCATTCTAATGTGATCCTTAGATTTTTTTTTATTTCTAGTGGAGAGATTAGTTCGGTTAATCATGTAAAACTTAAATTAAGTTGAAATGTTATGAAATGAGGAGTCTTCTTAATATCTATTTGAAATGACAAATGACAAAGTCTTCTCAGGGCTGAGAATAGTAAATTGAGTATCAATAAATTTAAGACCAATCATATTTAAGAAAAAAAATTGATTGACAAGTAAACTCCTGTATTTGCTACAGTTATAAAATCATAAGCTCACAAATATAAAAGAGGAAAGATATTTATTAAAAGTATAATGCTTGAATGTAAAAGTCTGTATGATCATGCAATCTCCGTTTAGGTGATTAATTTATTTGAACTGGATATAAAACATGTCATCCAGTAATTCTGAAGGAGTTAATTAAAAATGATTTTGAAACAAATCATGATTTAATGCAGCTAATTATGGTAGCTTTTGGACAGAATTAAAGCTTGCATACCCACTCTGGAAGGAAACTAATTTAGTTTCATAATGTTTTCAACTTCATAATTCAATTTAACCAGGTGTCTTTGTGAGGTAGTGCTGTGACCTAAAGCCAATTACGAATGCATAAGAAAGAAACAGAAGGTTTATCAATTGTTTAGTAATGGAAAAACTACAAAAGACAAAAAAGGCCAAGAAATAAATTAGGGAAACAACACTCTTCACAAAAGCCACAAAGAACATAAAGGACCTTGGTGTGACCCTAATCAAGCAAGTCAAAAATTTGTATGAAAACAATTTCAA
>REGO01000897.1:336362-346789 GCA_010120015.1 Rhombomys opimus
ATTTTTACACAATGGAATACTACTCAGCAATCAAAAATGAGAAAATCATGAAATTTGCAGGCAAATGGTGGGATCTAGAAAAAATCATTCTGAGTGAGGCATTCCAGAAGGAGAAAGACACACATGGTATATACTCACTTATATAGACCTATAAGATATGATAAACATAATGAAATCTATACACCTAAAGAAGATAAACAAGAAAGAGGTCCCTGGGTAAGATAATCAATCCTCACTTAGAAAGGCAAATGGGATGTGCATTGGACTTAGGACAAAACAAGTAACAGGACAGAAGCCTACCACAGAGGGCCTCTGAAAGACTCCACCTAACAGTGTATCAAAGCTGATGCTAAGACTCATAACCAAACCTTTGGCAGAGTGCAGGGAATCATATGAAAGAAGGGGAGTTAGTATGACATGGAAAGAATAGGAACCCCAGAAGGACAAAATATATCTGGGCACAGTGGTCTTTTCTGAGACTGACACTCCACCAAGGACCATGTATGGATATAACCTAGAACTTCTGCTCAGATGTAGCCTGTGGTAGCTCATTAACCAATTGGTTTCCCATAGTAAGGGGAACAGGGACTATTTCTGACAGGATCTCAATTGCAGGCTCTTTGACCTCCTCATCCCCCAAAGGAGGAACAGTCCTGCTAGGCCACAGAGGAGGACTTTGCAACCAATCCTGAAGATGTCTGATAAGCTAGAGTCAGATGAAAGGGGAGGAGGTCCTCTCCAATCATTGGAGTTGGAAAGGGGCAGGGAGGAGATGAGGGAGGGAGGGTGGGATTGGGGGGGAATGAGGGAGCAGGATACAGATACAGAGTTAATAAAATGTAACTAATAATATAAAGAAAATAAAATAAAACCATGTTTGTAGCAGTTTTATTTGTAATAGCCAGAAACTGGAAACACCCAGATGTCCCTCAGTTGAGGACTGGGTACAGAAATTGTGGTATATCTACACAATGGAATAATACTCAAAATAAAAAACAAGGAAATCATGAAATGTGTAGGCAAATTGTGGAAAATAGAAAAGATCATCCAAAGTCAGGTATCCCAGAAACAGAAAGGAACACAGGCTATATACTCACTCATAAGTGAATATTTGACATATAATATAGGATAAACACACTAAAATCTGTACACTTAAAAAGGCTAATCAAGAAAGAGGACTCTGGCTAAGATGTCCAATCCTCATTCAGAAAGGCAAAGAAAATGGACATCAGAAAAGAGTGAAAAGAGGAGACAGGACAGGAGCCTGCAACAGAGGTCCTCTGAAAGGCTTTACCCTGCAGGGTATCAAAGCAGATGCTGAGACTCATAGCCAAACTCTGGGCAAAGTGCAGGAAATCTTATGAAAGAAGTGGGAAAGTGTAAGACCTGGAAAGGACAGGAGCTCCACAAGTAGAGCAACAGAACCAAAAAATCTGGGCACAGGGGTCTTTTTGATACTGATACTCCAACCAAAGACCATTCATGGAGATAACCTAGAATCCCTGAATAGATGTAGCCCATGGCAGTTCAGTGTCCCAGTGGGTTCTCTAGTAATGGGAACAGGGACTGTCTCTGACACAATCTGATTGGCCTGCTCTTTGATCACCTCCTCCTGAGAGGGGAGGAGTCTTACCAGGTTACAGAGGAAGACAATTGCAGCCACTCCTTATAAGACCTGATAGACTAGGGTCAGATGGAAGGAGAGGAAGACCTCCCCTTTCAGTGGACTGGAGGAGGGGCATAGGTGAAAAGGGTGAGGTACGGTGGGTTTGGGAGGGGAGGAGGGAGGAAAATACGGGGGATATACAAAGTGAATAAACTATAATTAATAAAAATTAAAAAAACAATGGTAGAACTAGAATCCATTAAATTAGCAGGGATACCTGAAATGCAAAGATCTTATTAAATTTATTTAGAAAAGATGATTTAATTAAATATGAACACATAGTTATAAATTATCTAAACAATTATTATTTTAATTTATTCTTTTACTTATTAGAATTTACTCACTTTGTATCCCAGCTGTATCCCCCCTCCTTCATCCCCTCCCTATCCTGCCCTCCTTCCCTCTTCTCCTCTCATGCCCCTTACCCAGTTCACTGATAGGGGAGGTCTTCCTCCCCTTCCACCTGACCCTTGACTGTCAGGTTTCATCAGGACTGGCTGCATTATCTTCTTCTGTAGCCTGGTAACAATTTTTATTTTTAATGTTGAGACTTCTTTGCTTGTTTTGACTGTCTCCCAAGCTTAATCTATATACTCCAAAGTACCCATATTACTGTCGTTTGTCTCCTCTTAGGCTTTATCTGCTTCTTTCTGGCCTCTAAGACCTTTGTACGTTATGGGAACTTGATCATTTCCTCAGTGTCAATGTGTAGGTAGGATTTTGTCATAAAGTTTTCTGTTTCTTCCTGGTTTATTTGGTCCAGTGGCTCCTTCCTAGTCTTGGTAACTATGGTGTCTTAGTCCAGGTGAAGGACATCAGAGGCAGTAAAGCTGCATGTAATGTCTTCATGACTTCATGATGGAGCCCTTTCCATAGGCTTCTCTTCCCTGCTTGCTGGGAAGTTCTTAGTTAGCTTCTATTTTATTTCAGGCTTATAAATTGAATTATTTTTGATAACTTCTACATTAAAGCTACATTTTTATTTAAAATAATTTTGAAATAAAAATGAGTATTAGTTTTGAAAATGTTTAAACTTTTATTTTCTGTTTTTAATCACAAGTATGTACAAATGAGTGCAAGTGCCCATTAAGGCTAGAAGATGACATTAAATTCCCTGGAGCTGGACCTGCCATAATTGGATGCTGTGGACCAAACTGAGGTCCTTCTGCAAGAGATCTTAAGCACTGAGCATCTCTCCAACCTTTTGATTTAAAAATTTTGGAGCTACTGCATCTGTATGCCAAAAAGTATCCAAAAACCTTTACACATACAATTATTGCTATCTTTATGCATGTACTATGTATGATTAATTCAATATTCTAACAAGTTACATTGGTGCCCAGTTGATTAAAGCCTCACCAAGGAGGCTCAACCAGGCAATCTTGATGGAGTTACACAGACGAAAAAAAGCTTTTGATGGCTGTGTTCAGTGTGCGAAGCTAGGTCTTAGTTCAGGTAGTGTGACAGTACTGGTACTGGATTACATAATGGATGACATTTCAGCATCTGCTACAATAAAGCAGAGGTGCCACAAAAGCAGAGGAGGATGGCAATTCAGACAGGGGAAAATGAAGTATAAAGACTCATTAATGACAGTTAACAGATCTGGAAAAAAAGTGAGAATAAAGAAGAAAACACTCAGCTGGACAATGAGACTGGAAAAGAGAATTGTACGTGTTTTCCTCTTAACACACTGTTTTTTTTTTCTCCTAAAAAAGTTGGACTAATCACTAAGCATATAGAAATGAAATGACTAATGATCCTTGTGAATCTCATAGCCTAAGACTAGAAGCATGAGGAGCATGCACTACGTTGGTATTTAGATGATAAGTAGCTACTGTGTGTTAGAAAATATTAAATGATTAGCAATAGTCTGCACTGCTAAACCCTGTCTTATTTATTCCTTATGTGGATTTTGTAAGTGTTCTACTTTTACATGAGAGGACTACAGCCTGGAGATAGTCACTCATTAAAATCTCAAAGCTTGTCGGTTAACTATCGGTTGATCCGACACAAATTCACTGCAACTTCCAAAGCCAAGGTGCTTGGCACTGAGCTGACTTGACTTACCATGAAAACTTACTGTGTGTGTGCCTGTAAGAATTGCAACTGTTTTAACTGTCACCAAAGAAGATGCAAGGGAAGTGGTAAACCTCACTCTATTTGGGACTAATTGTGGAATGCCTTGCCCCTCAAAGTTTCACAAAGGGAACCTGGCCGTTTGATTCAGGGATCTATTTCATGTTCTGAGGACCAAAAATCAACATGTTTTTAAAAGTCTCACACGATGTGTCAACCCCTCAGACATGTTATGAAGGCTCATGAAACACGCTTATGTCACAGAATGGGAAGACACTGTTTCAATACCCATCGTCTTCTCATTTTAAGTGTCTAACACCTCTTCAGATATGTGTGATAATGATTTCACAACCTGGAGACAAAGTGACTCCTTAAGGACTTGGTCCCCAGCTTGCAAAATAATTTAGGAAGTACAGGATATTGAACAGAGGAAGCACTATATTAAAAAAAAATAAAACTATATGTGAATACATATACATATATGTGCAGGTGTGTCTTTATACAGAAACAATGAGTCAGATTTGAGAATCTGTGTACTTGGAAATTCTTTACCATGTCCTAGTTGTTCTAGAATCCTGAAGGAAAAGAACAATGCTTGTCGATCATGCCATCCAATCTACTTCAGTAGCTACCAAAACTCTACCTCTCAGATACCTTCAAGATGGCTGAAAAATCTGAAGACCTAATAGGTATTCATAACATACATTATGTTACTTTCCTGTGGCCAGTTTTCTCAGCTTTTGAATTCCCAGCTCTGATCAGCATATTTTTTTGATAAAATTTAAGGGTATAGAGTACATTAACAAGGAAAAATTCAGTTCATCAATACCTCAAGAGTAATGAAACAGTCAACTATCAGAGACTGACAGTAGAAATTATGTTTAGTTAAACCATAATTTATGTATGTTTTCTTTAGTTTCTGAGTAATGCATCTACTTACAACTTTAACAAATTAAAGTGTAACCAATTAAACAATTTTGTGATTTCTTTATTTATTACTTTAACCTTTCCTGATACTATTTTTTAAAGACATTGAAGAGCTGGTAATTTATACAGATTAGAATGGAAAAAAGAAAGCAATTAGAAAGTCTCTTATGAAGGGATACCTGTACCTATTTCAAGTCCCAATTTCATATTTGAACATTTACCAAAGGAGAATGAAACATCTTGTGTATTTTATTCTAGAAAAGGAAAACCTATAGTTGCACAAAGTTAATTGATACTCAGGGGGATAGGGGCTCAGGGCGGGTTGCTACTATAATCAGACATGTAGAAACCATTCAGGAAAAGGTTCTGTTATGAGAGTTGTGACCACAGGACATTGTGCATTCATTAATATTCATAGTAACTTTAACACTCAATGTTACATTTGAGAAACAGAGATTTTTGTTCACTTGGCAGAGGTGATACAGTAGGTGTTGCGACCCGCGTAATCGTCTCGCCAGCAAGAACGCACACGGACAAACAGGATCCTTCTGCAACAGGCTTTATTATCAAGCGATGGAAGGAGGAAGACCCCAGGCCCCAAAGTGGTGCTGCTTAAATAAGCCCTGAGTGACGTGGAGTGATGTGTCATACCCTGATTGGCTGCTTACTCGTTACCCATCTGACGGCCCGGGTCGGCCAGCGGCTTGGCGCGCTTTCGCATCCAGCACATGCGCCCCAAAGCTTGTTACCAGTACAGAGACCGGATGCCGGCGCCATCTTGTAATGGCGTCTGAACCTCGGCTCTCCACAAGTAGGTATGAGGCCAATCTGTTTACAAATCACAGTGACAACACAAAATTATATTGTGTGTTTGGGAAGAAGAGGTGCACAAGTGAAAATGATACAGGCTGATCCTCTGTTTTTCAGCTTGCTTGAAGTTGTCACTAACCAGGCCATCACATCATGGACACCAATCTTACAGGATGTAAGATTCCTTATAGATGGAATGGAAAATGGAAAATTCTATTCCTTCCAGAGTTAATTTGCATATGTTTGTGACTTTACCCTTCATTAAATCAAATCAGCCTAATCACTATAAACAAACATGCAGGAAAGGCAATGTTTGGACAGTGACGATCAGCTTAGAGTGTCACCACACAAGGTGATTGGAATTTCATTAAAACCATGAGCACAAGTCCCTGTGGAAGAAAACCTGAAGATGATGTGATTCTTAACGTAGTATTAACATTTACATGATTATCAAGGCAAAAAGGTAAAATTCTGAAAAACATGTAAAATGTTCTCCTCGTGGAAGAGAGCAATTAATGTTGAATTTATACATGGCTGAAAAGTGCTTACTGGTACATTACTTGGCATTAAAGAATGAATATCAAAATAGCATTACTACAATCTAAAATGCAATGCAGTAAAAGCAACTTTTTCTCAAACAGTATAAGATTAAATGTTATTTCCTAAACAAGCAATTCCTCACGAATTTTTGTCAAAGGATTCTGTTAATAATATACATTTATTTATTTTGTGTTGTACCATGCTAGTAGAAATTTTGTTCATTTTCAGAACCTGAAAAGAACCACAGTTATTTGAAGAAAGCATTTCTAAGCTGAACATGGCTGTGGTAGGGTAATACATCACATTGGTATATACAATAATTTTCATGAAAACCTGAGATGCCAAAAATTAAGCCGTTATTAATTGTTAAAAAGATAGTCTTTAAGAAAATTAACGTTACATAGACTAAGAAACACACATTTTCCTATAATGAAATCCATATTTTGCAAAGAGAAGTTTCCTTGATTAGGGATGAGAACTACACTTATCTGTTGTATAAGAAGTTATATTTAGAGTGGAGTTAGACCTTATGCTGGTTTAGTAAACTAGTTTAATAAATATAATCTAGGTTCTTTGTCCAAGAGCCATGATTTCACTAGTTCTAAAGAAGTTGACTAGGTTTCCAGTGTCAGGAATGATTTATTTCTTGTTGAGATGGTCTTATGATCAATTTAAGAGCTATTGGTTACATCACATTATGTGTACCAACACTGCTCCATCAAGCATATTACCCTTGGTGGTCTTTGCTGTTCTTCATAGGCATCATATCAAGGTAGGATTATTAATTGCTTCCCAGCCCCAATAATACATCTATAGTGTATCTAAGGCTAAAGGGTCATTGACAAAGCATGGGAAGGGACTGTAAGAGCCAGAGGAAAAGGGAGTTTGCTGTGAGATTATGTCTCCTAGTAATGTTAAAAGCTACACACATAAAGTCCCATAAATATTATTGCCTAAACATGAGATAAACAAGAACAACAATAATAGACATTTCAAACTAGACAGGGAAAGACCATAAGGTTCAACCCTACACAAAGAACTTCAGGCAACAAAGGAATGCTAAGAGTGAGATTAGTCTTCAGGAAAGAACACCAATTGGTTATACAATACCAAATGTTCAGCCATGAAACATACACACAAGCAATATTTTCTAGAATGAACTGGTTGGATTTAAGTATTTAAGAATATGTATGTATATATGTATTTCTATAGCAACAGTGAATTGCTAGAAAAGAAAGATGCTGTGAATTAGAGAAAAAGCTATGTGGGGTTCAATTGTTTGGAGGGAGTAAAAGGGAGGGGAAATGAAGTAATTATGTTATAATCTCAAATATTAAACAATTAAATATAAATAAGTAGAAACCTTTGAAAAATGAAAACCACTCAAGTTTGCAATTTAATTGTACATCAATATTTCTAAACATGTTCATGATTTATGCCCAAATAAAGTCACCCTAAGTGGAAAATATTACAAATGAAAAATGCATATAATCCATGTAACACACCAGGAACCATCAGAGCTTTATAGCACAGGGCACCCTAGAAAAGGGCAGTTTACGCTGGTGATGGCATGGCTCTCTGGAAATTGTGATTCACGGCTACACGACATGAGAGAGTCATCACACACAAGAGTAAGTAAATAAATCCTTAGCCATTCCTCAACAAACCACCCTTATATGATCTATATTTTGACTTAATATGTCCACATCTATTTGTTTTGGGGATGTGGGTTTACCCTTGCCAAGATAAGCATGTGCACTCAGAGGAAAGCCTGCAAGAGTCAGTTGTTTCCTTTCCTTCTCTGAGCTCCAGGCTTCGAACTCAGGCCGACACCTTAGCATCAAGTGCATTCACCCACTGAGCAGAAATACTGTCATCATAATTTTTACAAATTTTAAATCTTAGCCTCTTATCTGATAATTTCCTTAATGATCACTCACTCTCAAATATTATAAGCTCGTGGTAAGATGGGCAAGTCAATTTCATGGACACTACAGATTACATAGTGTAGTAAAGGTTCTTAGTAAATAAATGACTCAACGAATGGATAAATAAATCCAATTTACTTCTAAACTTAATGATAATGCTGGTTGGTAGATGATAAATTATAAAGTTTAAAACACTTTGTTACATTTTATTTATGCAATATTTAATCGTGGTGCCTGCATTCAACAAGCTTATATTTTAGTAGGTGAACAGGTGTTTGAGAGAATGACTCCATCAAAGCACCTGAGGTCTCTAATAGGATATCATATCAAGATCTTGGTATATCTGGACCTTGGTAAATGACCACTGGAAGGAAGAAGATATCTTGCTTTGTATTTGTCTTTTTGGCTAAAATAAAATTTTCAATGATCTTCCAGCAATCACAAACATTCTTCCTTTCCCCTCTCTACTGTTATTTGATATCACTGTCAATTTTAAACTCTCTACTTGATTGGCATATGGTAATTGATATTCAATAAATTTACAAATTTTGAATAAATTAAAGACTGAAAAATACTTCAAATTCTAAACAATACGACAAGTTGTTCATTAGAATACATCAGTGCTGATTTTAGTCAAATGCTTCTTGATTAAGCTAGGACAAGATCTCCGTTGGATGTTGGCAGTGTTACATAATGTGGCTGTTTATTGGCCTGTGGGATGACAGTAAGTATCATAATTATCCAGTCACCCATTTCAAAGCTGCAATACAGTTCCCTGCCTGAGTGACAGGGATGGTAGAATTTTGGGGAAAGCAGGAAGGAGAAAATTATGCTGAAAACTGCAACAAACTCAAAATAGTGATAATTAATCAATAAAACACAGGGAATGTGATCGCTGCTTTTAACATTGACATAAAAGAGATATAATCGTATCCTATCATATGTCAGGAATAAAATGTGTAGCATTGCTAGTGCTGACAATGACAATTGAAGCATAAAATAATTGTAAAAAGTATATTTCAAAGCCAACATGAAAAATTGCTGTGATTAAGAATTCACTCAGCATGGAGATAACATAGAACCCCTGCACAGGTGTAGCCCATGGCAGCCCATTGTCTAAGTGGGTTGTCTAGTAAGGGGAAAAGGGAACTTCTCTGACATGAACTCATGTGCTGGCTCTTTGATCACCTCCACCTGAGGAGGAAGCAGCCTTACCAGGCCATAGAGGAAACCAATGCAGCCACTCCTGGTGAGACCTGATAGATTAGGGTCAGATGGAAGGGGAGGAGGACCTCCCCTATCATTGGACTGGGGGAGGGGCATAGGAGAAAAAGAGGGAAAGTGGGATTTGGAGGGGATGTGGGAGGGGGTTACAATTGGGATACAGAGTGAATAAACTGTAATTAATAAAAATAAAATTAAAATTAAAAAAGAAAAGAATTCACCATATTTACAGTATTACCCACTTTTTCCTTGCAAGAAATGACAGAGTCTCCTTGAGCCTTACCTTCTCCATACTCACTATTTCACACAATAATTTTAAGGATTGTGCAATACAGTGCGCACCAGACTACTGTGTTGCCTTGATTAATGTAAATTTTCAAGAAAAGTAAAATATTATAAAGGTCAAATACTTAGTTCTAAATTACCACATGATGATCAGTGCTTAATCTACAGCAGCACTGAGAATAAAAACCAACCCCCACCAAAGGTTCATGACTGCTACCAAGACCAACTTTTTGCAGGAAGCTGAACACAGGAAAAGAAATCCAATTTAGCCAAGAGAATCAGATTTTCTTAATTGTAAAGACAGTTCCATCAGTAAACATGTTGTCCATCACTTGTTCTTCTTTCTATAAAATCTGTAACTAGTGAAACCAGGAGAGACTCCCAAAGAGATAGAAAAGATACCCATTTTTACCTGCTGTTTCAGGTTCCTGATATCAGAAGGTAAAGAATATGTTTTAAAAAGATGGAAAAGAAGAGAAAGTAAGGAACTTGGAGGAACTGTATTACAAAACGGACGTGTATGTCATTTACACTGGGAGCACGAGATTACATAAAAGAGAATAATTCAATGGTTCAAAAAACATTGAATATAAAAATGCAACTATAAAATTAGAGATTGATGATTTATATTATAGACAATATAGCTATAAATTATATATATTGATATGCAGGTTATACTGATACATAGATGATATAGATTATAAGTAATATAAATATTGACTATATTAATATTGATAAATAAGATAAATCCAAGTGGGTCAATTTTTATAGATATGGATAGGGAGAGGTGATGAAGATATAGGAGGTTCATAGATGCACTTACATTAACATCCTTCTGATTCAGCTTTTGAAGTGCTGATCTCACAGGCATTCACCACCATCCCTGTCTTCAAGGTTTACCTTCTTGGTTGAAGTGAGACAAGATAACAAAATGGAAGCATATACACCTCATGTCAGTCAGTGTGTTA
>REGO01000897.1:365085-381100 GCA_010120015.1 Rhombomys opimus
TCCTATGTTATATGTCTATATGAGTGAGTATATACTGTGTGTGTCTTTCTGCTTCTGGGACAGCTCACTCAGGATGATCCTTTCTAGGTCCCACCATTTACCTGTATATTTCATGATTTCCTTATTTTTCATTGCTGAGTAATACTCCATTGTGTAGATGTACCACAATTTCTGCATCCATTCTTCAGTTAATGTTTTTCTGATAGACAAAGTTTGGTCACCTGAACTTTGCCAGGCATCATGCAAGACTGCATTGTCGGCAAAAAGAAGTGCAAATGGTGAGTTGACAGAATTTTCATTTGATCAGAGATCAAGTTTGATCCATGTGTCTTTGTACAATTTTCTGGGTGTTGCTTTGCTTGGACATATTCATTTGCTAGCAAGAAACAGAACTTGACCACCACAAAGTTGGTGTTAAACCAGACATTAAATAAACAACAACTTAAAAATTATAAACACGTTTACATTCCCACCAACAGTGGAGGAGGGTTCCCCTTTCTCCACAACCTCTTCAGCATGTGTTGTCACTTGAGGTTTTGGTCTTAGCAATTCTGATGAGTTTAAGGTGAAATTTCAGGGTCTTTCTGATTCTCATCTCTCTGATCTCTAAGGATGTTGCGTATCTCTTTAGGTGTTTCTCTGCCATTCTCTATTCCTCTATAGAGAATTTTCTGTTTAGCTCCATACCCCATTTTTTAATTGAATTGCTTGTTTTATTGCTTTTTAACTTCTTTAGTTCTTTATATATTCTGGATATCAGCCCTCTGTCAGATATAGGTTGGTGAAGCTCCTTTCCCAGTCTGTAGGCTGACATTTGGTTCTGGTGCTTAATAGAAGCTTTTCAGTTTCATGAGGTCCCATTTATTGATTATTGATCTTACAGCCTGTACTGTTGGTGTTCTGTTCAGGAAGCTGTCTCCTGTGCCAATGAGTTCTAGGCTCTTCCACACTTTTTCTTCTAATCGATTTAGTGTCTCTGGTTTTATGTTGAGGTCTTTGATCCACTTAGACTTTCAGCTCTGTGCAGGGTGATAAATATGTATCTATTTTCATTTTTCTGCATGTAGACATCCAGTTGGATCAGCACCATTCCTTGAAGATGCTGTCATTTTTCCATTGAATGGTTTCGGCTTCTTTGTCAAAAATCAAGTATCCATAGGTGTGTGGGTTTATTTCTGGATCTTCCATTGATCCACCATTCTGTTTTTATGCCAGCAACATACTGTTTTTATTACTATTTCTCTGTAGTACAGCTTGAGATCAGGGATGGAGATACCTCCAGATGATCAGTTGATGTACAGGATCATTTTGGAAATTCTGGGTTTTTTGTTTTCCATATGCAGTTGAGAATTTTTCTTTAAAGGTCTGTAAAGAATTGTATTGTATTGTATTTTGATGGAAATTACATTGACTCTGTAGATTGCTTTTGACAGGATGGCCATTTCACTATGTTAATCCTACCAATCCATGAGCACGAGAGATCTTTCCATCTTCTGACATCTTCTTCAATTTCTTCAGGTGCTTGATGTGTTTTGGTTTTTTTTTAAACAGGTTTTTCACTTGCTTGGTTAGAGTCACCCCAAGGTACTTTATGTTTTTAGTGGCTATTGTGAAGGTTGTTGTTTCTCTAATTTCTTTCTCAGCCCTTTTGCCTTTTGTATAGAGGAGAGCTACTGATGTTTTTTAAGTTAATTTTGTATCCAATGACTTTGCTGAAGATGTTTATCAGCTGAAGAAGTTCTCTGGTTGAATTTTTGGGGTCGCTCATGTATACTATCATATCGTCTGTGAATAGTGATACTTTGACATCTTCCTTTCCGAATTGTATCCCCTTGATCTCCTTTAGTTGTCTTATTGCTCTAGCTAGGTCAAGTACAATGTTGAAGAGATATGCAGAGAGTAGTCAGCCTTGCCTTGTCCCTGATTTCAGTGGGCTTGATTTAAGTTTCTCTCCATTGAGTTTGATGTTGGCTACAGTCTTGCTGTATGTTGCCTTTACTGTGTTTAGGTATATACCTTGTATCCTTGATCTCTCCAAGACTTTTAACATGAAGTGGGAGAAAACAAGAAACGTGATAGGAGCCTATCATAGAGGGCCTCTGAAAGACTCTACCTAGCAGTGTACCAAAGCAGATGCTGAAATCTGAGGCAAAGTGCAGGGAATCATATGAAAGAAGGGGGAATTAATAAGATATGGAAAGAACAGGAGCTCCACAAGGACCAAATATATCTGGGCACAGGGGTCTTTTCTGAGACTGATTCTCTAACAAAGGACCATACATGGATATAACCTAGATTTACTGCTCAGATGTAGCCCATGGCAGCTCCTCATTCAAGTTTGTTTCCCTTGTAAGGGGAGCAGGGACTGTCTCTGACATGAACTCAGTGCTAGCTCTTTGACCTCCTCCCACCAAGGGAGGAGCAACCTTGCTAGGCCACAGAGGAGGACACTGCAGCCAGTCCTGATGAGACCTGATAAACTAAGGTCAGATGGAAGGGGAGGAGGAACTCCCTATCAGTGGACTTAGAGAGGGGCAGGAAGGAGATGAGGGAGGAAGGGTAGGATTGGGAGGGAATGAAGGAGGGGGCTACAGCTGGGATACAAAGTAAATAAACTGTAATTAATATAAAAAATAAAAATTTAATTAAAAACTAAATAAAATTTAAAATTAAAAAATTATAGACAAGTTCAAATGTTACATATCGTGCATTAGTAATGTTATTGTTTTGATAAACATTTTGTTTGAAATGAAAAAATATTTACAGATTTTGTGATAGAGAGGATCCAGACAATCCTGATGATACCTGATAGGCTAGGGTCAGTAGTAGGGGAGGAGGAGATCCCCTCTCAGTGGACGAAGGGAGGGACATAGGGGAGGGAAGAGAGAGGAAGGGTGAGACATAGAGGAGATTAGTAGGGGCCTACAGCCAGGATACAAAGTGTATATATTATAAATAATAATAATAATAAAGAAAAAGTTGCAGGCCAATACATGGAACTAGAAAAGATCATTCTAAGCAAGCTATTTCAGAAGCAGAAAGACATGGATGGTATATATTCACTTATAAGTGGTATTAGCAGTAGATGCTAATAATGATCTCACAAACTAGTATGAGAAGTCACTCAGCTATAATATTAGCAATGGATGAATGGATTGTATGATGGAGGCTCATAGCCAGAAAGATGCCCCAACAATTAATAGTACCTGCTACTCTTACCAGAGCTCAGCTCAGACACCCTCACTGGCATCTTACAATCACCTTTAACTCCAGCTCCAAAGATCCTATGCCCTATGCCCCCTTATGGCATTTCTTGACCCCTAAATACATATGCGCACACACACAGATATACACACATGCACACAGCATACAACATGCTATATAAGTAGGCAGATGGTTAATAGATTGATAAATGATAGAATATAGAGAGATCATAGCTAGATGATAGATAGATATATAGATAGATAGATAGATAGATAGATAGATAGATAGATAGATAGATAGATAGAATTTTATTGGGCCAAGATAGAGTTTTACAACAAACTGAGGCTTTAAATGCTGTATTAATGTCTCTGTGTAGGTCAAATAGTAGTCAAGAAATTACACTGAGTGTAGTATGAGGAAGAATCCACATCTTAAAGAATCAATGGACTCTTACTAATATTGAGAGTTCTGGTTAACATTTGCCTCCATTATAATTTGATAAAACAATGTTTCATTCATCACTTTATTGGAAATATCTTACCTAGGTCTATAGAATTTTTGGTGTTTTAGGTTTAAATATAAGTATTAATAGACATAGTATTGCTACATATAAAAGGATCAACAATCATGTTCAGTTTAAATACTTTTATTTTTACCAATTAACCTCCCATTACAAAACATTATAAAAATAATTTAAAAATTCTCAAAGACAAACTGCCTGCTTTAGGCCATTGCAATACATTTAAAATAATGGTAAATTCTACCAGAGTGGACGCAGGACTAGCCACAGGATTATCATCATGGATTGCTGTAGCCATGAATCATCTGAAGGAATGGGCGGGCATGGGAGCATTAGCAGGCCTTCTGGTGTTGGTCTCCTTGGTTTGCCTGTGGTGTATATGCAAGATTAGAGTCTCACAACAGAATAATGCAGCCATGATCATTCAGGCCTTTACAGCCATTGAAGCAGGACAGTCTCCCCAAGCATGGTTGGCTACCATAAAAAGCTAAAATGTTACCCTCAGGATGCGAGGCTAAGCACTGCACTCAGGGTCAGCCGCTTTAGACCCAGAGAAGAGCAATTGCATGCGGGTTGATGCCCCAGGTCCCGCCTCTGAGAAAAAGGTATCGGACGGGTCTGATGCTCTTTGGGTGGATGACACCTAAATGAACATTGGTACAAAGTCCCAATTTATTTCTAATATCAGAGATCAGACCTCTACTCTTGCCTGATGCGTCTAAAACAAAAAGGGGGAACTATAGAGAGCTGCGTAATGCCATGCCTTAAAGATGGAGCTGGTTTCCGCCTTCCACCTTCCCGATGGTGAATGCTCTCTGTCACAAACAACTCCATATTTGGCTAAGGCTGAGGATCTGGCTTGCTTCCCTGTATGTGGACCTATCTGCATTGCCCACGAGGCACGCTGGGGTTGGCTACCTAGTGGCTATTTTAAGCTGTGGGCTGGCTTTCCCCAGGGTCAGAAGATTGTTCAAGGTTCTTGAATAAACTGCATTGAGAAGAACAACAACAACAACAACAAAAATTCAGAAAGAAGGAGAGGAGGACCTCCCCTATCAGTGGACTTGGGGAGAGGCATGCATGCAGAAAGGGGGAGAGGGTGGGACCAGGAGGGGAGGAGGGAGGAGCTTATGGGGGGATACAAAAGGAATAAAGTGTAATTAATAAAAGTTAAATAAAAAATAAAAAAGAGTCAAAAAAATAATGGTAAAGGAATCCTTCCCTATTTAACAGTAAAATAATACAATAAGAGTCGTTTTATTAACAGAATTCACATTTAATAGTTATTATCTATCCAAATGAGATATCTTAAACTTGAAGATTGAGAGACTTCTATGATGCTTCAAGATAATTTAAGAAATTAGGAGAGAATTTGAAGAAGAATGCCTGGCTTATACAAAACAATATCCTGTTGATTGACAATTTATCTTTTTTCCCATATTATTTGAGAACTGTAGCTTCGATCAAGATACATTCATAGGACTTCATTTAAATGGATAAGTATTAATTGACAAAGAAGAAAAGTCATTCAATTATGTAGAATAATCACAGTAAAATTTTACTGTTGTTGTTGCTGCTGCTGTTGTAGAGTTCTGAAATAAACAAGGTGGAAAGTAGTCCCAAGATAATGAACAGTAAGGTTTTAGGGACAAATTTTAGGCATCTGAGACCCAAATGCCACATAACTAAAGATAACACACCAGTCATTTTGATAGGAAAAAAAAAAAAAGGAGCATTCATATAAGACTTTGGGATGTAAATGTGTCTCTTTTGAAAAATAAATACTATATTAGAAAGATTAAGAAGAGCAAGCTGCTGTTAAAAATAAAGATGTACCCAAAAGGGGATCAACGCAGATGCTGAGACTCTAGGCCAAACTTTGGGCAGAGTACAGGGAGTCTTATGGAAAAAGAGAGGGGTGGGATTAGAGGAACATGGAGGGGACAGGCACTCCACAAGTGGACCAATGAAATTAAAAGATCTGAGCCCAGGGGTTCCTGCATAGACTGATGCACCAACAGAGGACCATGCATGGAGAGGACCTAGACCCCCTGCTGGGATGCAGCCAACTGGCCACTCAGTCTCCACATGGATCTCTGAGTGAGGGGGTCAGGGGCTGCTTCTATCATGAACTCAGTTGACTGCTTTCTGATCCCTAGCCAATGATGATGCAGCCTTTTCAGGTCACGTAGGAAGAGGACCCAAGCAATGCTGGTGAAACTTTAAAAATCTATGGGCATCTGCCATGATACCCAGTTGGGTACGGACTTTTAGAGGTCCTCTGTGGTAGGCTCCTATCCTCTTGCCTGTTTTCTCCCTCTTCTGATGTCTGTCCCTTTTGTCTTTCTGAATTAGGATTGAGCATTTATCCAGGGTATTACTTCTTGCTTAGCTTCTTTAGGAGTACAGATTTTAGTATGTTTAGCCTATGTTATATGTCTAATATCCACTTAAAAGTGAGTATATACTATGTGTGTATTTGTCCTTCTGGGATACCTCATTATGTGTGATCTTTTCTAGTTCCCACCATTTGCATGCAAATTTCATTTATTTCCTTGTTTTTATTTGCTGAGGAGTATTCCATTGTGTAAATGTAACAATATTTTTGTATCCATTCCTCCATGGAGGGACATCTGGGTTTTTTCCAGATTCTGGCTATTAGGAACAAAGCTTCTACAAACATGGTTAAGCAAATGTCCTTGTATATTTCAGCATATTCTGGATATGTACCTAGGAGTAATATAGCTGGATCTTGAAGTAGCACTATTCTTAATTGTATGAGAAAGCGTCAGATTGATTTCCAAAGTGGTTGTATATGTTTACATTCCCACCAGCAATGGAGGAGGGTTCTCCTTTTTCCACATCCTCTCCAGCATGTGTTATCACTTGAGTTTTTGATCTTAGCCATTCTGATGGGTGTAAGGTAAAATCTCAAGGTCCTTTTGATTTGCATTTCCCTGATGACTAGGGAAGATAAGCATTTCTTTAAGTGTTTTTCTGCCATTTGATATTCCTCAATTGAGAATTCTCTGTTTATCTCTGTACCCCATTTTTAAATTAGACTACTTGATTTGTTGCTGTTTAACTTCTTGAGATCTTTATATATTCTTGATATTAGCCCTCTGTCAGATATAGGGTTGGTGAAGATCCTTTCTCAATCTCTAAGCTGTCATTTTGTCTTGAAGACAATGTTCTTTGCTTTTACCGAAAGAAGCTTTTCAGTTTCATGAGGTCCCATGTATTGATTGTGGATCTTACAGCCTGTGCTGTTGGTGTTATGTTCAGGAAGTCGTCTCCTGTGCCAATTAGTTCAAGGCTCTTCCCTACTTTTTCTTCTAACAGGTTTAGTGTCTGGTTTTATGTTGAGATCTTTGATCCACTTATACTTTAGTTTTTTACTGGATGATAAGTGTAAGGAATCTTATGAAAGAAGTGGGGAGATAGAAAGACCTAGAGGGGACAGGAGCTCTACAAGGAGAGCAACAGAGCCAAAAAAATTTGAGCCCAGGGGTCTTTTCTGAGACTGCTACTCCAACAAAGGACCATGAATGGAGATAACCTAGAACCTCTGAACAGAGATAGCCCATGCCAGCTCAGTGTCCAAGTGGGTTCCTTAGTAAGTGGAACAGGGGCTGTCTCTGACATGAACTCAATGGTTGGTTCTTTGATTACCTCCCCCTGATGGGGGGTGCTGCTTTACCAGGCTACAAAGGAAGACAGTGCAGCCAGTCCTGATGAGACCTGATAGGCTAGGATCAGATGAAAGGGGAGGAGAACCTCCCCTATCAGTGGAATGGAGGAGGGGCAGTGGAGGAAAAAAGGGAAGGAAGGCAGGATTGGGAGGGAGTGGTAGGGGGCTAAAGCTGGGATACAATGTGAATAAATTTTAATTAATTAAAAAAATGAATGAATTTTAAAAAGTAAAAGAAAAGAAAAGGCTTGGGCAGATGGCAATATTGGAGAACTCCCCCTTTCATGGGACTGGGGAAAAGGAAGGAGGTGAAGACAGAGGGAGGGTGGGGCTGAGGGGAGTGGAGGGAGGGAGCTTCAATTGAGATATATAACGAATAAATTGTGAAGGGGAAAAATTAAAATTAATAGAAAAGCAAGAATGTCAAGCACAGAAGAATTCAGCAGAGGGTAAGTATCAGAAAGAAGATTATAAAGGAGCAATGAGCACTACCAGGGGAATAATGTATAGAAGGATAGAGTATAAGGAAGTCTTTAACTGAGGGAACAGTGGAAGAGTTACATAGAGAAAAGAGAAAGAAATGTGAAGATACATGAATTAAATAAGAATAATTGTATTGACTACTTTTAACTCAACATGACAAAAGCTAGAGTCAACTGCTAAAAGGAAGCCACAATGGAAAAAAAAATGCCTCTCTAATATGGGGGTGTAGGCAAGCCTGTAAGACATTTTCTTAATTAATGATTAATGAAAGAAGCCCTCACTGTAGATGGTGCCATCCCTGGGTTTGTGGTCTGGATTCCAGCAGGCTGAGTAAGTCATAATGAGCCAGCCAGTGACCACCACCCTCCATGACCTCTGAGTCAGCTCCTGCCTCCTGGTTATTGCTCTGCTTGAATTATTGTCCTTACTGCTTTTGATGATGAATTTTTATAGGGAAATTTGAGTGCAAAACACAAAACAAAACAAAACAAAAAAACCCTCAACCTTTCCTCCACAAGTTTTTTATTATGATGTTTCATCACAGCAATGGTAACCCTAACTAAAACACTAAAGTATTTATAAAACAAGATAAAATATCAACTTATATGGAGAACTGTTATAAATAGGAGTAAAAGAAATACACCATTGTCATTCAAATATAAAATATTGCTTATTACTTTGCAGAAAATCCAGGGCAGAGAAATTGGTGAGAAGATGTGGCTATATTAGTTTTAAGCAGAATTAGGGAAAGAGAAAGCTTCAGTCTCTTCTTGCCTTTTCCAGAGAGTATCTGTAAAGACAAAGTGAAAAATAAAAAAAGATATACAGAATGTATACTAACCTGTGAGTTCAAGTTATTGGTGCCAAAAGATAAGTCTTTTGCCCTTGAAGAAAAAAATCAGTTCTCCAGAGAAACAGTGCCTGTGAGTAGTCTATACTCACATGGAAAAAAATTCTAATCCTGTGTTCATGGTAATACTACTGTTGAAATTTTTAGTCACTGAAGACATAAAAAGAAGAACCATATACTTCCTTCACACACACACAATAAAAGCAATAATGATATTAGCACTAGAATATTCAACAACAATACTGGATTTATGCAATAGCAGGAAAATATTTTTCAGAACCATAAAGGAATATAACTACAATAACTTCAGTTTTGTTTACAATATCACTTACATTTAAAGATGATATAAAGATATTCTCAGAATAAGAAAACGAAAATTTCCTGAAAGACCACTTATAAAAATATAATCAGAAGTCCAGTAAGATGGCTTGGCAGCTAAAACTGCTTAATGGCATCAACTTTGTCACTTGGGACCTATATGGTAGGAGAAGGGCTGCAACTTGTCCTCTGACCTCCACATATGTGCTAACGGGGTCAGGCCCACATGTCTCTACAGTGAATTGACAAACATTTCATAAAAATGTGTCTAAGGAAGAAGGAAAGATAAGAACAGGAATCAGAAACAAATAACTTGCTTATGTAAAAGATGTAGTGGTATATGTTTTGTTAAAATAAATACTGATAAAATCAAAAGATAAATAAATGTATATTGATTAGAACCAGCAACCATTACTCAACAGTACTCTAAATGGTAGCTGAGGGAGGGAGGAAGGAGGAGCTGATAGCAGATATCAGCATTTGTTTCTTTTGTTTACCAGCGAAGGAGCAAATAGGTTAAGAAGGTTAGGATTAGGGTGGAATGAACTGTACTGAGCAAGTCCTCCCATTCATAAAAAACAGTCTCTTGAAAGTACTAGTGAATGGCTAAATGGGTGAAACAAGCAGGGAAGTGACCTTTCAGAGAAAAGGAGAGACCAGTTTTTATCTGAGAGAACACTACAGATGGGTCCAGTGAAACAGACAGAGAGGCCAAGCAGTAAATAACAGTTTCTCTGGCTTGAAGAGCCCCAGACTCAAGATGATGATGCTATATTTCATGGAAGGTAACTGGGGTGGTCCTAAAAGAAGGGAGTGCAGAGGCTTCAAGAGGTCCCTAAAACCTTTGGCAGCATCCTGAATGGAAAACAAGAGCCAGAAGCCAGAAGGACTGCACCCTGGGATCAGAGAGAAGTGCAGCCCCTCCCACAAGCATCACAGCTTAGTTCCATATTTTCCATATCCATTGGAAAACCAGCAATGCCTCCAAACTAGCGCAGAACCAAAACAGACTTCCCCTGAAAAGTCTAAAATATGTCTTTAGGGAAAACAGCAGTCAAAGAATTTTAACTGCCTCTACCTCAGAGGAAGCACAGAGAATAAGAACATCTAGAGTATTCCTTCACTGTGACTATGCACAACTTTTAAGTTAGTGTAACTATAACTAACTTTCAGAAAAACGAAAGAATTTTAACAATTAAACAGAAATATTGGAGGTAAGAAGTCTCTGGAAACCATGTCTTTTTTTTAATTATTGAAATAAGAGAAAGCAAAATAGCTTTAACAATTATCTTAAAAAATTTACATAGAGAGGAAGAAAAAAGACTCAGCACATTAACAAGCATGGAGAAATTCAGAAAAGTAGTGAGGTGGTATCCTAAATATAAAAAATTAAGAGTAATTGGCACCAGCTCATATTCCTATGACACACTCACATAGAGGCCTACACACCAACTTATTTTAGGTAGCACAGATATATGCACCAGAAAGAGTGAGGATGTGTGGTTTATGCCTAAATCTCCCCATCTTCTGTGTGAAGAACAATTCTATTGAAAAAAAAATAGCACTAAAGGCTCCTATTTTAAAAATAAGAATTGATTTTGAAAAGGCAAAGATGGATAACTAATAATACGAAAATAAGATTCAATATTCTTTCACATTATACATTAAAAATTTTAAGATTCATTGTTTCTTTGGCGCTTTGTATTGTTCCCTTTTGCTCTAGTTTATTGACTTCAGCCGTGAGTTTGACTATTTTCCGCCATCCACTCTTCCTCAGTGTGTTTGCTTCTTTTTATTCTAGAGCTCTCAGGTGTGCTGTTAAGTTGCTAATATGAGATCTGCTCAGTTTCTTTATGAAAGCACTTAGTGCTATGAACTTTGCTGCTTTCACAGTGTTCTGTAAGTTTGGGTGTGTTGTGCCTACTTTGTTTCCCTTTCCTATAAAAGCTCCATATTCCTGCCTGACTTTTAGTATATACATGAGGTTATTACTCCACCACAAATGTGCATGCAACCAAATATATACCTACCTACATAATGCATGTATACATATAAATAAATAAATAAATATATATATATATATATATATATATATATATATATACACACATACATACACAAGCACTCTTACAAAAGCATGTACCCCAAAATCATGATACACAAGAAGAAACTGTAATTTAAAACCTTTGCAAACAAAAAGGGTGAGACTCAGATGACTTCTCTACTTACCAGACTTTTATGGGAAACATTGTACCAGTTCCCTGCATCATCTTCCAGGAAATAGAAGCAGGAGAATAGATTTTTACTCATCTCATTAAGCCAGCATTATACAGTTAAACACCTAAGGTGATCTCGGACGGAGAAGAATGAGGCATACCTTGAACGTCTATTAGATTCACCTTGAGTAGTACCTTTAATTTCTGAATTTCCTATTTGTTAATCATATTTTCTAGACTAAACCATTTTGCCTTTTTTAAAAAGAAAATCTGCTACTTGGTCAGCAAAAAAAAAAAAAAAATCTTTTGAAAAAAATGAATTTATCTTGAGAATTAAATAGGATCCTGCATATAAAATCACTTGCAAAAATTATTAAAAGCCTAAATTCATTCTTCTCTCCTACCATTCATTATACAAAGTTCAGGAATTCCTAAATGTGAAATGATTATCAGTATTCTACATATCAGAATATCAAAGGTCAATGTTCTATCTCACTTTAAATCCCAGCATTGCAGAACTGTTCATCCATAATGCTAGGCGTATTTTAAGCCAAAATTCAGAAGTTTTATCTCAGATTTTTCACTCCAATTGTCCTCTCATGTAGCACACGCTAACAGGAAAATTCCATGAACTGTTCTCCGAGTATACGTCTGAAATTTCAAACAGGCTCCCGCTACCATCTGCTCCTTCTGATAAGAGACTCATCTGTCTGCTGAGAAGGTAGGGAAAAGGCTCGCTGAGAAAGAATAATGGCTCCCTGCAACCCCTGCAGCCTCGCTGGGTGGCTCACGGACATGCACCAGATAATTAGGGGTCAAACCAACATTTTCAGGATGTATTTGGATGGGATTTGAATTCACTGTGACTGCACTCTACACAGCACTATGTACAGCGACTGGCGTAATTTGGACCTTGTGCTCAGCATCTGCTGCCTTTCAGCAGCAAAGCAGAGAAGAGCACTGTGATTAAGGGAATTCGCCCAGCAGCTTTTCTGATTTTAAAGAGCTGAAACGCGACCAGCTCCTACGGAGACACGGGAATAAGTGTAGGTGTCTTTTGGCAGATGATGGAAGAATAATTGTAATCATGCTGGTCTGAGGTAGAAATAAAAACTTAAAATGAAGCTTATCCCAAACAATCCAAACAAAATTTTCGTTTTAGAAAACAAAGTCCTGTTCAGTTTAAAAAATTAGTAGGACTTTTGTTATTGCCATGACCCTCCACTTCAGAAATCTTCATAATATGTACAACAACAAACTGGATTGAGTGCTAGGAAGTTAATTGAAGATATTTCTTCCTTGGGGTAGGCACAGAACATTTTTAGAGTTAGAGATGAAAAAATTTATACCTCTAGGGAGAAGAATAAAATTTAAGTTATCAGGGAAAATGAGACAAGAGATTCTAACATGCATATTCTCTTTTTATAAATCATCATCCTGTCCTCTGTGTTTTAAAACTCTGAACATATATCATTTTATATAATTAAATAACATTTATTTTAACAAAAGAAATTTGGATTTAACTTTTAATCTAATCATTTCAGGGTACTTTTGATCTGGGAACCAGGAAACCAACATGGGGTTCTCTCTGACTGATTGGATAGCAGTCAATATTGAGTGAGTTAGAAACCTAAATTAGCTTTCTTCCTCATTAATGGGATTGGAACGATATAAACAGCCTCCCACACCTTTCAAAGGGCGGCTCTGCACAAAATTAGGTGAGCGTTATTACCCTAAGTTATTAGTGTTATTAGATTAGTAAACTGTACCTAGCTGCCCAGCTGTGGGGATAGTTTTCTGAATGTCCCTGTGAACGTTTGCATTTTAAAAAAATTAGGAAATGCTACCAAAAATATGGAATTAATTCAAAATATGTAACTAATATTTTCTACACTAGCTGCCTATTGACAAAGTCACATAATACGCACATGTTGCAATAATTGACTCTTAGGATTAAAAATATACAGAAAAAATTCTGTACATTTGATAGCATTATTCAAAATCTCATTATCTGACATTTCTCCCAGTTAGCTCTTTCTAACTCATCAGAAAATTCTGTGAAGGAGTAAGGAAAATTATGTGCATGCAATAATTATTTTTGCCCATTTTTATATGTGGTTTTCTTATAGGAGAAAGTCATCAGTTCTTGACATGGACGATTGTGCAAGATGGCTTCCAAAATTAAACAGTAGATGTCTATAAAACAAAGCTATACTTACCTTCCTTTTCTTCCTTATTAATTCTTTCCTCTAACTAATTTTCAGTCTAAAAGGAGTAAATAGATAAATCAAAATCAACAGATTCTGGAGTAACTGTGGCTTTATGGTTCAAACTACAGATTTGAAATGAGAAGGGATGTGAATTTGTTTCAAGCTAGAGGTAAATAGAAAGCAAATGTAATAGGCAAGATTATCCTCACAAAGTGGTCCTGGTCTGCCATCAGAGGAGTATCTTTGAGAGCATAAATCCTATTGATCGAGTGATAGCTAAGCTTTGGCTGCAGCAAATGGTAGATGGACTGTATATATGAGAAAGAATGTTTCTGTCTCTATGTATACACACATTTATATATAATTCTGTGTGACTCTGTGTGTAATAAAGCTTAATTAGAACTGTGTGTTGTTAGCAGACTGTACATATAAGTTGGGTTGGTTTTGCTTTGCCTCAGTGTAGAATGTCAAAATGGAATAATGGAAACAGTGGTGGTAAAGATGCCCTGTGCAATACAAGGTTCTGCTTCCTTGCCCAGGTTTTAAAGAGTCTTAGAGGAGCACGTAATTCTTCCTTTCTAATAGAACACTCTTTCCCTCCAGCCAGTGACAACCTAATAATTCATATAATTCATAATATATTTCATAATATATTTCAAATACCTGCCCCTAAACGAGGCAAAAGCGTTTTGTAGATATTATCTCATAAATCTGCACCCGTCTGTGAGTTTGGTGGAATTTTGCATTGCAACGTTTACTTTGCCTAGTAAAATTGAAGAATCAAGGAGCAAAGAGGGAATATTTTTAAGGCAGGAAAACATTTCTCTCTCTCTCTCTCTTTCTCTCTCTCTGTGTGTATTGTGATACAAATTGATATATACATGTATATATACATACATTAAGTAGTTATACTTAATGGAATCTGACTTTTGCATGTTTGTTTGGACTTTTTTTTTTTTTTTTTGTTATTAAATACCTGATTGACTACTGTTAAAGTCCTGGGACCTATGAACCAACAGAATCAATAACATCTGAAAAACTAAAAGTCAGACTTTTTTCCAAATCTGCTAAGATGAACGAATGATGTAGCCTCTCATTGAACTTTGAAAAAAAAAAGTGTGAGGATTTAAACCAGTTCTTTAGTCATTGGTACACCAGATACTGAGGAATGATTTACAAACTTTTATTTTTGGACTCACTGAGAGAAAATATTTTTAGTATGCAGTTAGGTGTGACCTTGTGATTAGGTGTGGTACAGTAATAAGAAGCCTAAGTTCTGAATGCCCCTTCCAATCTCAGGCCAGCTGTCCCTTGCTCTTGTTTTTGTCTCAGTTTAGACTTCCTGGGAACATGATGAAATGACACTGGTAGTCTTTCACAGGTTAGATCCCTGTGTGACTTGTGTTCAATTCCCCAACTGATGTTCAGTTCCCCTTTTGAGTAGTCTTGAACTAGCTATAAAACATTTTAAAGATTCTTTAGTATTAATTAATCCAGTGTCAGATGTCTCTGTTCCTGTAACATCTTAGGGATTTCAATAGGTATTATTATGTTTTCAGTGTAGGGATTCATCTTGTTAAAGCAGAGAATAATCAATAAATAGATTTGGCTATCACTATACTATTTATGCTGAGTACATGTCATATTAATTTCTTTGGCCTCATTCCATGTCACATTTCTTCTTCTTCATAACTCCCTTATTCATCTTTCTCTTTTTAAAATCTATTATTCATACCATCTACGATCCTAGATGTTTTATTTATGTTGCTTAAATATTCTCATTTTGGAATTCAGACAATTTAAAGAAAAATCTATGGGCCCAGATTTTTGGATGTACTATGATCTCTGATCTTTGATATTACTTATGAATGACATAAGATAATATGTCGATTGCTAAGCACGTTAGCTTCTCCTAATCATTTATTGTAGTATAATGTATTCAATAATTTCAAAATGATCGTTTTCTTGGTATTTATTAGAATAATGCTTTCCTGTTTAAGGGAACATTAGGAATCCCCACCAGAGAAAATGCTTTCTCTTCTTATTGTTAGTATTTTACGAATGATTGATATTTACTCCTCTCTATTCTTACTATGATTATTCTTCCCACCAGCACACTTAGCATAAAAATACAGTCTTTATTTCTGAGAAAGCTGTCCCCATTTGGAAAAAAACAGTTGGCAATGAATACCTCACACAAATATGTCTCTGAAACATGAAACCTTTACATATGTTGTGTCTGTGGTCCAAAAACTCAAAGCATTGGCTGAGTATCCAGTGGTTGTAATAGTAAATTGAAGCCATTGGCTGTCCATCCAGTGGCCATACATTTTATGTGCTAGAGACAATTATTTTACAGACAGATTGCAAAAAAAAAAAAAAAGGTGAGAGAGATTTTAATTCATATAGAAGTATCTTTTGTCTGTAACTGAGATTTTCATTAACGCCCCATGTTTTCTAGAAGCGTATTCTCTATCAATATATGTTGGGTACTTCTGTTCACATTCTTACACACACACACAC
>REGO01000897.1:387035-399655 GCA_010120015.1 Rhombomys opimus
GTGGACTTGGAAAGGGGCAGGGAGAAGCTGAGGGAGGAAGGGTGGGATTGGGAGGGAAGAAGGGAGTGGGATACAGCTGGGATACAGAGCTAATAAAATGTAACTAATAATAATAAACAATAAAAAAATCACGTATTGGTAGGTGTGTAGGTCTTCTATTTCTGGGTCTTCTATTCAATCCCATTGTAGCTTCTGTTTTCAAAATGACCAAGTTCTTTTCTTGAATCTTTCCATTTGTCCTGCTTATATCTCAGGAAATCCAAGCACAGCATTGCCCAACCTGGCTTCTCTTCCTTCATTCTGACTACACAATTCAAAGAAAATGAGACCCTAGTAAAAACCTGTTTCCAGACCCCTGGCTGAGATCCTGCCTCTCCTTCCAGCCCTTGATGGTGCTTGCAGGCTCTCCAGGTGGCAGAGATTTTACTCTGGGTGAACTTGGTACACAGGGACTGTCTCTAACATCCCACCCTCTACCTACCCACCTGTACACCTGCCCAAGCATCTTAATCTAGTCGTTTTCAAACAGCATTTGTATTTTTTTTTCATTCTATGGAACTTTCTTGATTGTCATTCTCTTAGAAAACATAAAATATTCAACAGTGATGCAATTTGACTTAAAATTTTATCTGATCTGCAAAGTAAGGCATTTTCATTGATCTCTGCTATAAACCTTCTGTGAACTGACTTGACCTGGTTGCTTGATTAAGTCTGGGTTTTCAGCTTTTTTTTGCTGGGTTATAATAAACACAGCTTGCACTTCCTTTCGACAGTACATGTACTCTAATGACTAGCTAAGGCTTGAACCATACCACCCAAGATGGGACAAAGGAAAGGCCATTCTACCTTCATGTTCCTTAAGAGGTAACTGCTGCATGGAGCTGACTGGACTAAACCACTCATGTGTTGAACCTTTGCATTTTTTCCTTTTTTTAAAACAGTTTTTTAATTGTTATCATTTATTACAATTTATTCAAACTGTGTTCTGGCTGTGTCCTCCTCCCTGGTCTCTCCTCAGTCACACTTTCCTTCCCTCTTCTCCCCCTATGCCCCTCCCCTAGTCCACAGATATGGGAGGTCCTCCTCCCCTTCTATTTGACCCTAGCCTATCAGTTCTCATCAGGACTGGTTTCATTGTCTTCCTCTGTGGACTGGCAAGGCTACACCCTCCAGGTGAATGTGATCAGAGAGCCTGCCACTGAATTCATGCCAGAGAATGTCCCTGCTCCCCTTACTAGAGAACAAACTTGAAAACTGAGTTCCAATGGGCTTCATCTGAGCTGGGGTTTTAGGTCCTCTCCTGGCATTGTCCTTGATTAGGGTATCATACTCCTCAGGACCCCCACAGCTCAGTTTTTATGATTCTGTTGGTCTCCTTTTGGAGCTACTGTTTTCTCCAGGTCTTTCAGTCTCCCCCTTCTTTCATAAGATTCCTTGCACTGTGCCCAAAGTTTGGCTATGAATCTCAGCATTTGCTTCGATACTTCGATCAGCAGAGTCTTTCAGAGGCCATCTGTGGTTGGCTCCTGTCCTGTTACCTGTGTTCTCCTACTTCTAATATCTATTGGAGTTTGTCCTGAATGAGTATTGAGCATTTTCCGTCTGGTCTTCATTGTTGCTTAGCCTCTTTAAGAGTATAGATTTTAGTATATTTATCCAATATTATGTGGCTAATATACACTTACAAGTGAGTATATACCTTGTATGTGTTTCTGCATCTGGGATACCTCATTCAGGATGATCTTTTCTAGTTCCCACCATTTGCCTGAAAATTTAATGATTTCCTTGTTTTTAATTGCTGAGTAGTATTCCATTGTGTAAGTGTATCACAATTTCTGTATCTATTCCTCGGCTGAGGGACATCTAAGTTGTTTCCAGCTTCAGGCTATTATGAATAGACCTGCTATGAACATGATTGAGCAAATGTCCTTATTGTATAGTTGAGTATATTTTGGATATATGCCTAGGAGTGATATCGCTGGATTTTGAAGTAGACTATTCCTAATTTTTTGAGAAAGCACCAGATTGATATCCAATCTAGTTGTTCAAGTTTATTACCAGGCCAAAGTTCCATGTGATATTTCCTAAGGAATGTTTTATTCTTTCAAATACAGGGAAGCCATGAAAAATATATACACCTTAAAAGTCACTGTAATTCTGCTTATAAAATATGTATCTTTCAGTTGCTTAAAACAATATTATGCTTGGGAGGAAATGTAAAAAAAAAAATTGATCATTAATTTGGAACCTACCAGATTTGTCTATATTTACTGATAAGGTCTTACTGACCTTGTGGTATTTCTCTCCCTCAAGGAGACATTGCAAGCAGACCCCATCATTCATGCTAATAATATGGAGATACCTCAGGGTGAAAAATTTCAAGAGGAAAGCACGATCCCTTTCTCCTCTGGGAATCTGAATGGGCATTTCCTTTTGTACGGTAGGAGATATGGTTGAGTTATATAGAGTTATAAGCACGTGTTAGCAATTCTATACAGACAGGCAGTCTTCCTCTACAACCATGAGGTAGTTGAAGGAGACGCAACCACCTTGAGAAGCACCTCTGGAGTGTCCGCCTTGGAGGACCACACAGACTGACTAGAATGTACGAAGGCTTTGGACATTTGCTTTTAGTATTGTCACCACTCAACCATCTTATCACCATGTTATGATAATTCCAGTAAACATTATCTCATTATTTTTGAGGCGTAGGAGATTCCTAGAAACATAAGGGATTAAGGAACATGCACAATATGTAAAATGTATAGACAGGACTTAAAAAAAATAATGATTCTTAACTTGACACCTATGAGGGAAGACTGTATCTGTTCTATATCATATGTCTTGAGTAACAGCCTACAGCAATGTCACCTTAGTTTGTTTTTCTATTCACTGACATGATAAAAGAAATTTAAGAGAGACTCTTCCAATCACACATCTTGTTTGGGACATCAAAATCCCAAGGGCTTGAAGCAGCTGGTAACATGGCTCCCACATCCATGGCACCATCCAGAGCAGGCAGTGTAGAATACATGCACACTGCTGTCCAATTCCTTCTTTCCATTTCGCACAGTCCAGGATCCCCTGGCCAGGGTTTTCCTACAAAAACCAACACAATGAAGATGGCCTGTTGGAAGTTGGTCTGATGCATGTTACTGACACTTAAGATCTGGTTACACCTATCATTGTTTTGTATGCCGACCTAGGACATACCTGGTTGGTTGTTTAAATGGCCTATACCTGGGCAGGAAAGAATGCAGTAAGTGGGGCTAAGGTTCCTGGGCTTTTGAGGACAGAGAGTCACAGAAGACAGATGGAAGGGAAGGAAAGGAGGAAGGAGGATGCCATGATGTTTAGCATGTAGAAGAAATCACATGGGCCTGAAGGAAGGACTCCAATAACAGCGTGAAAAAAAAAAAAAAAAAAAGAAAGAAAGAAAGAAAGAATACAAGCAAGTACCATGGGATTATGGATGAAAGGTGGTCCACGTAGAGAGGATTAAAGTGGATGGCATTGGATGGGGCTGGGTGATGGATGGTGAGGATAATGAGACAGTGTAAGTGAAATATCTGCCCAGCCCAAGGTAAATAAGGCAATTATAAATTTAACAGGTGACTGTCTTATTATTTGTGATAGCTGGTTAGATAATACTGCCATGTTAATCACAGAGCAAATAAGTAACATTATATAGCCCAATACCCTCATATTTATTTACTACAATAGCCGTCTACAAGAATGTTCAGAGAATTTATTTCCAAGGTGACTCTAGATAGTTAAGTAGTCTTCACCTGCCATTGAGGGAATTTCTCCTGCAACAGACAGAGGAAACTACAGTAAGCTACAAGCAATCAAAATTCAGAGCTGTGGAGCCAGTCCCAATGCAACTACAAAACACACTCACACACCTAAGATGCAGGCAAAATTGCAGAAGAGTGGGCATAAAGAATGTAACAGCAAGAGGAACAGGAAGTTTGTTAGGAAATTGTGTCTGCTATAATATCAGACGTTACACTCATAAAGTCTCACCAATATGACTGCCCAAACATTAGCTGAGGACAATATATACCAAAGTCTATGAGGAAAGCCTACTAGACATCAAGGATACACAAAGAACTATAGACAACTGAGAGAAGTTGAGTTTTCTGGGGCCAAATGGTTAACCTTGAAAACATACATACAAGTAACATTGTATGGAATGAAAAGAATGTGCGTGTGTGTGTGTGTGTGTGTGTGTGTGTGTGTGTGTGTTATAACATTTAGTTAAAAAAGAAGCCAAGAAGGAGAGCAGGAGGAGGTATATGGGAATGTTTGGAGAGAAGAAAGGGGAGAGAGAAATATTTTAATTATATAATACTCTCTAAAATTAAAAGTAAAATAAACAAATACCATCACAAACAGTTGCTTTTGTTTCTAATTAAAACAAATGTATTGGCTGAGTACAGTGAATTAGGCTTTCTGTATATGATGGGCATTACACTAGATCTAGGCAAGCATTCTACCACTGAGCTAAAGTCCTAGCTTATTAAGTCTAATTCTAACAGTGATTCCAAGAGAGGTATTATTAGCCTTGTCTGGTACTTCAGAAACTTGGGATTTGTAAGGTTAATTAATTTGCTCAAGGTCAAACAGCTATTAAGCTAAGGAGCTTTGATTTAAATCAGAGTGCATGTCAAATTCATACTTTCACAGAGCTATGTTAACTCCTCATCTTTGGAGGAAGCAGCCACTCAAGTTGTTAAAGATGAAATCACTATTTTTGATATGATGAGCATGGTTTGGGTATTATTATTCTTGGTACTGACAAAAAGGACGAAGCTAAGCTATCATTCTCTTCCTCATCCCAGCAGGTTACCTGAAAAAACATAAGCACTGTTAATATCATGTTTAAGAATATGACTCGTTTTTTAGCACTCCTTGTAAAGGTTCTTTAAAAAAGTAAATAAAACTAAAAAGATGTCATCCTCTCAGTGAAAGAAATGTCACTTCAGTGAGCTTTTGAAGTGGTTTATGGTGATTTCCAGTCAAATAAAAGATTCCCAACACCACAATAACCCCAAATTTCAAAAGCCTGCATCTTCTTACTTTAGTATTAAATGCCCAGTCTTTCTGCCAACTGCTAAGACCAAGAATAAATGTTTTGCAAAAGATTTTTCCAGTATTCAATTTTCCCAGTGCAACAGAACAAGGGTAGCCAGTTGATTAACAAGTTATTTAAGTTGGTTATCAATAAAGACAATACTAATGGCAGTTAAAGCATGCAAACTTTAGAAACTGGTGAGGCCATCTTTAATATCTTCAGTGGATACTACTTCTTCAGGATGAAAACTCTTTCTCTTTCCAGAACTGTTACATGTATTATTAAATCTCTCTTTTATTATTTCTAATTATTCAAAATATTAGTTTACCTGTCTAGCTATTTAAGCCTCCCAAGAGTCACTTTTCAATGATGTGATACTTAATACAGATGGTCAACTTGAGAGAATTGTGAATTGCTGAAAAGGCAAGCCACTGAACACACCCATGAGGTACTTTCTAGATTAATTTAAGTGAGGTAGGAAGACCTACTCTAAATGTGTCACTATTACATGGGCTGTTGACCTAGACAACAGGAAAAAAAAAAAGCTACTGAAAATGAGCAGCCATCCACCTTGGCTTCCTCAAGTTTAGCAGCTGTGCCCTTCCTATCATGGTGGACTTAAACTGTGAGCCAAAGTAAATATTTCCTTTCTTACCTTTCTTGGGTGTGGTATTTTGTCACCACTCCCCTCCGCACACACACAAGGAAAACAACCACGTAAGTCAGAAGACCTCAAAATTCTAGTCAAAATTTTTCTATTTTAACTAAAATATTACCCTCCTTACCCCTGATGTTTTGTTGAATATGCAATAGCAATTCAATCTGCTTCCAACCAACACACAAAGCTCATTCACCAGCCTTTGATAGCAAAATCTGCCACATTTTCCTGGGAGCTTTATTCTATAACTCCTGTTCTCTTGAGCCTTTTGTTTACAACCACAAAACATTAAGATATCTCTTTTATCTTAAAAAATATCTCTGTTACCTACATTCTATTTTCATGAAATGAGGTAACCTTTTGATTGCTCATTCAAATGTCTGATACTTGCATGCACGTTCGCAGTATCTAGCCTCTTACCTCATTCCCATTCTCTCGAGTAGTTCAGCTCCCATCAGTGCAAGGTTCCCAAAACAGAGCTTTTTTTTTTTTTCAAGGCCACTGGAGATGGCCTGATTTCCACCACAGCAGATGAAAGTATTTATTCTACTTAACCTCGTTAATGTGTGTGCTACCTGGTCACTGCCTTCTAAATATTCTTCACAGGATTTACTCGTTTCTCTTGTGATAGTCTAATAAGCATCCTGCCACTAAATACAATAATAAATCACATTCTTACCTGCCTAGCTATATAAATCTCATCCTGTTGGGTCTTCACACCCTCACTAGCTGTGTTTGTTATATTCCCCCTGCCCCTTTTTTTCTCTTTTCTCATGATTCCCATACCAAACTATGTTACTTCCTAAAGAATGTATTTCCCTCAACTAGCTTTACCCTATCATTAAACTTAAAGCAAAATCATCTTAACACTGTTCATCCACACTGTCTAGGCATACATTCTCATTCCACAATTTGCCAACTCTGTGTTTCTCAGCCAATTACTAGGTATTTCTGAACCTGTTTCATCTGGAGGCTGCAGTATTATGTATTCTGATCTTTAGTGCATCCACTTTAAGGAAATTTGTGAAGTAAGGTCTGTTGTTCAGGATTTTTCATGTGTCTTTCCTTGGAAAAGTCCTTGTGCTTTTCAAGAATAAAGTTAGGAAACCTTGGTCCACAACATGCTGAACTCAGGAGACAATGGCCCAAACTATCCATGCTTTCCTTCTTAAAAACATAGATCTTTTAGGAATTTCTCTGTCACCTTGCTGAGGTGAGTAACCCTGGACCAGTCACTTTCCAGAGTCCCTCTGTTAGGTGGAAGTGTGACTTGTAGAGTCAAGACTCCAAGCCTTTCCTAGCTCAGCTCTGCTGGGTTCACAATCTCTGCTGGGATCACTCTCTTATGGAAGATGGCGGGGTGGGAGTAGAAAGACCTGGAGGGGGCAGGAGCCCCACAAGGAGACCAACAAAGTCAAAAATAGCTGGGCAAAGAGGGGACTACAGAGATTGATGTATCAACTAAAGACCATGCATAGAGAGGACCTAGACCCCATGCTCAGAAGTAGCCCATGGACAGTTCAGTCACCTTGTGGGTTCTTAGTAAGAGGAGAAGAGACAGTCTCTGACATTAACTCAGTTGCCTGCCTCTTGATTACTTCTCCCTGTGAGGCAACCTATCCAACCTACAGAGGAGGAGGATCCAGGCCATCCTGATGGCATCTGATTAGCTAGGGTCAGGCAGTAGGGGAGGAGTACTTCCCCTATCACTAGACTAGGGAAGAGGGATATTGGAGGAAAAGGGAGGAAAAGTGGAACCTGGAAGGCATGATGGATGGGGCTACAACTGGAATATAAGGTGAATAAATTATTAATAATAATAATAAAGAAAAATATTCCAAACTTGTTGGGTGGCCTTCCTAAGCTTTTCAAACTTTGTACACAAGAAGCATGGGCTGTTATTTTCTAAGGTGTTATCTGTAAGAAATGAACCTATTTTTGTGTGACCTGTGTGCAAAGTTGTTTTTCTTTTTGTCTTTTTTATAATTTATTCACTGTACATCTTGACTCTAGCCCCTTCCTTTGTCTCATCAAGATCCCGCCCTCCATCTGTCTCACCCCCTCCCGTCCTCTTTCCCCTATCCCACTCCCATAGAAAGGGGTAGTCCTCCTCACCTACCATCTGACCCTATCCTATCAAGTCTCACCAGGACTGCATCCTCTCCCTTTGTAGCCTGACAAGGATTCCCCGCCAGAGGGAAGAGATTGAAGAGTGGGCAACAGAGTCTATATCAGAGACAGTCCCTTCTCACCTTACTAGGGTACCCACATGGAGACTGAGCAGCCTATGGTCTACATCTGAGCAAAGGTTCTAGGTTATCTCCATGCATGGTCCTTGGTTGCTCCATTAGTCTATCATTCTCTGCAGGGCCCCATGGGGCCAGGTTTGTTGGCTTTGTTGGTCTCCCTTTGGCTCTTCTGTCTCCTCAGGGTCCTTCTATTTGCCCCCCATACACACTCTTCCATAAGATTTCCTGCACTCTGCCCAAAGTTTGGCTATGAGTCTCATCATATTTGATCCTCTGCTGGGTGGAATCTTTCAGAAGACATCTGTGGTAGACTCCCATCGTGTTCCCTCTCTTCAAATGTTTCTAGTGTCTACTCTATTTGTGCTTCTGAATGAGAATTAAGCATCCTCACTAGGGTCCTTCTTGTTATTTAGTGTCTTTATGTCTGTGGATTTTAATATGGTTATGCTGTATTATGTGGTTAATAGCTGCTTATAACTGAGTACATAGCATATGTGTCTTTCTGCTTCTGGGTTACCTCACTCAGGATTATCTTTTCTATTCCCATCCATTTGCCTGTAAATGTTGTGATTTTCTTGTTTTTAATAGGTGAGTAGTATCCCATTGTGTAAATTTACCACAATTTGTTTATCCGTTTCTTGGTTGAGGGGCATCTAGGTTGTTTCCAGATTCTGGCTGTTACAAATAAAGCTGCTATGAACCTGGTTGGGCAAATGTCCTTGTTGAACAGTGGAACATCTTAGTATAACCTTACCATGCCTGACAGAGCAAAAAGACTCTCTGAGAAGCTGATGGCTGGTAGAGCATCTACAGAGACATATGCACAAATGCATCATAGGTGTGTCAAATTTCAAATATTCAAAAATTACTCATTTCTTTCACATGCCAACCATCACCTTCACATTTACGCAAACTAGAAAACCAGATGTCATTTTTTCTTTCTGAAGTTTGGCTCAACTAGTTTAGCTAGTTTTTAAATCCACTGTTTCTATCTCATAAATGTATTTGTATTTGCATTCTTTTCTGACACCTTATCTTTCCGACATTTTAATAATTATTTTTGAAAACTCAACATTCTCTCCCTTATCATCAAAACTAGAATTTCTCCAGAATTGTTCTTGGAAACATTATTTTTTCCTCCTGTACACCAACTTTATCTTGAAGTATAGCTTTCAAAAAATAAATTTTAAAAAATAACACATTTTTTAAACAAATAGGATTTTTAAATTTTTTTAACTTTTATTAATTACACTTAATTCACTTTTATCCCCCCCATAAAACCCTCCCGTCTCCCCTCCTAATTCCACCTTCTCTCCCCCTTCTTCATGCATGTCCCTCCCCAAGTCTACTGATAGGGGAGGTCCCCCTCTCCTTCCTTCTGATCCTATTCTATAAGATCTCATCAGGAGTGGCTGCATTGTCATCTTCTGTGGCCTGGTAAGGCTGCTACCCCCTCAGGGGGAGGTGATCAAAGAGCAGACCAATCAGTTTATGTCAGAGGCAGTCCCTCTTCCCATTACTATGTAACCCACTTGGACACTGACCTGCTATGGGTTACATCTCTAGGTGTTCTAGGTTATTTCCATGCCTGGTACTTGGTTGGAGTATGAGTCTCTGGAAAGACCCCTGTGTTCAAATTTTCTGGTTCTGTTACTCTCCTTGTAGAGTTCCTGTCCTCTCCAGATCTTACTATTTCCACTTATTTCCTAAGATTCCCTGCACTCTACCCAACAGTTGGCCATAAGTCTCAGCATCTGCTTTGATAGTCTGCAGGGCAGAGCCTTTCGGAGGCCCTCTGTGGAGGTTCCTAACTTGTTTCCTGTTTTCTTCTCCTTCTGATGTCCATCCTCTTTGCCTTTCTGGATGGAGATTGAGCATTTTAGTCAGAGTCCTCCCTCTTGATTAGTTTCTTTAGGTATACAGATTTTAGTAGGTTTATCCTATATTATATTATATGTCTATATGAGTGAGTACATACCTTGTGTGTCTTTTTCCTTCTGGGACAGCTCACTCAAGATGATGCTTTCCATTTCTACCATTTACCTGCAAATTTGACGATTTCCTTGTTTTTCATTGTTGAGCAATGTTCCATTGTGTAGATGTACCACAATTTCTGTATCCATTCTTCAGTGAGGGGCATCTGGGTTGTTTCCAGCTTCTGGCTATTACAAAAAAAGTGGGGAAGACCCTAGGACTAATTGGTACAGGAGACAACTTCTTGAACAGAACACCAACAGCACAGGCTCTAAGAGCAACAATCAATACATGGGACCTCATGAAACTGAAAAGCTTCTGTAAAGCAAAGGACACCATCATCAAAACAAAAGGAATGGCTACAGATTGGGAAAGCATCTTCACCAACCCTTTATCTGACAGAGGGCTAATATCCGGTATACATAAAGAAATAAAGAAGCTGAAAAGCAACAAATCAAGTAATACAATTAAAATATGGGGAACAGAGCTAAACAGAGAATTCTCTGTAGAGGAATATCGAATGGCAGAGAAACACTTAAAGAAATGTTCAACCTCATTAGACATCAGGGAAATGCAAATCAAAATGGCCCTAAGATTTCACCTTACACCCATCAGAATGGCCAAGATGAAAAACTCAAGTGACAACACATGCTGGATAAGTTGTGGAGAAAGGGGAACCCTCCTCCACTGCTGGTGGGAATGTAAACTTGTACAACCACTCTGGAAATCAATCGGGTGCTTTCTCAGACATCTAGGAATAGTGCTTCCTCAAGATCCAGCCGTACTATTGCTAGGCATATATCCAAAAGAGGCTCAACTACACAATAAGGACATTTGCTCAACCATGTTTGTAGCAGCTTTATTTGTAAAAAAATCTATTTTTATGTGGGAAAAATTTTCCATTTTTTTTCTAAGCATTTTACTCTTCGGATCTACCTGCCTGCATGGCATGGTGACTTAGATATCTTACAAGCCTCTCGAACTTATATATTAAATATGGTTCTTTCTCTGGTCTTCCTGTCAAAGACTGACATGAGTACTCATCAATCTTCACAAGATGAGCACTTGTTCACCATTATTGAGACATCATTAATTAACTATTATGTACTTCTGGATAGCTAATTCATTACCAAGTGACTCACTTTGCCTGCTACACACTGTCTCCTATATCTAATTATATCTAGTTTCAGCCATCCCAGTACCTACTGAGCATCTATCTTCCTTCAACCAGAGATTTTAATAGCTTTCTAAATGTTTTCTTCTACTTAATACTTCCAATTTACTCATCCAGTCTTCTCAACAGGCTACCTATGGTCAAATTTCCTGGAATTTGGGATTGTTTAACGCTAATGGCGACTCTTCAAATTCATGTTTTTGTTTGTTTGTTTTGTATTGTTTTCCTTTTTTTCCTCTTTGAGATCTGAGGATAATGAACAATAGTCTTGATATGCATGATGGCTAATGTTGATTACCAACTTGAAGGAATCTGGAATCAACTAAGAGACATGACTTTGTATGACTCTTTAAAGAGGATTCAAGAAAGTATTGACTGAAATGGGGATCCCTGCCCTCACAGTAGGCAGCACCTACCAGCAGATGACCCAAATACAAAAGTATCAAAGGATGGAATAGAGCTTTATACCTGCATGACTCTGCTTCTTCCTGATGCTACTTCTGTGGCTCCCACTTTGCATAATATATAAGGAAAATCTGAGATGAATTTCATGAGCTGAAGACAGCATCATACACAGGCCTCCAACAAACCACTCTGATAACACACATTTGTCTTTTGCTCTTCTGTTTCACTCACTCACCTAGTCCCTTGCATCTGTAACCTAGAATCCCTTACTAAATAAAAGAACTCCATTCAAATAGTTCGATTAGGTGTTCATTGAGAGTGATTCTAGCTGGGATATAGACATTACTCCTTGTGCTTGGAGTCCTTCCTCCACCATCTTTAATAGTTAACGTTCAGCAGTTAATGAATCTTCTTAATAATGTGTCCATGCTCTAATATTACTAAAAAAGAAAAAAAACTATAATGATATTCTGTTTTCTGAAAATAACACATATATAGCCTCACAGTTATAAAGAAGAGGTTGAGGGCAGGGGGAATCAAAATTCTAGTGTCAGCAGGGAATTACTCTCTCTAAGAAAGAGAGAAAAATTCCTTCCTGGATTCTTCTGACTTCTAGTGTTTGACAGAAATCATCAATAATCTTGTTATCAGAACAAGGGGCATACTAGACAGGACACATTGTAGTGGATGCAGATGACCTCTGTCATGATTACATATTATATACAAGGCCACTATCTCAGGTACTGGGGATAGAACTTTAATCTCTCCTTTTTGAGAGGACATAGATCAGTGTATGTCAAAGCCACAGGCTGTAGTTAGCCAGAAAATTTTAGTTCAACAAATCCTGACAAGAAGGTATGTGAAGCCAAGCACTGCCTCTATGTTTGTGACTCTTACAGTAGAATGATGGAGAAGGAGGAGTCATTTGAATTGGTTTTGGCAAGCTAAATTACATAACATGAAACAAATGTTCAGGAACTTTAAGTTTAAACAGCACAATTCATTCTAAACTATAACTCACATTAGCTTAGTAGAGGTACCCTAAATTTTCTTCTTGCCTCTATTTTCTGTCTTATTCAAATG
>REGO01000897.1:429222-445301 GCA_010120015.1 Rhombomys opimus
CCTCCAACCTGCACTTATGGATGTGGCATGTGTGCACACTAATCCACACACACACATGCATGCATGTGTAGACACGTGCTACTAATATATTGGTTTCTTTTATTTAAGAAGAGCTTTACATACAACTTCAGTCTCTATTCAAAAGAACAGCACTAACAGATAAAGGATGCCAGTACTTGTCTAAAAATATGTCATTCAGTCTTCATGTCTTGCATAAAATATGAAGAAATAGGGTACTCTGACTCCAGGAAATTTATACAGTCATTGAATGGGGTTATCAAGCTGAGTTCACACATACTACCATGTGTGTGGAATTTATGCTTTGATTTGTGCTCACAGATGGAATTCTTATGTAAGCCTGAAACTATCAGAGGCTCTGAAAATGGGCTATGAGGTGAGTATTAAATACCAGCAGTAGTTGAAAAAATAAGTGTGCTTTGATTTTATTCTTGTTCTGTTTTCACTTTCATGACTTTGCGTGGGTTGCGGGCTCCTGTAAATGTGCTTTGTTAAGGAGGCCCTGCCAGGTGTCCTTTCTGTGTGTCCTTGCCTCTAGAACAAATGGGTATCTTGGCTCTTTGATCCATAAAACATCCTCTTGCTTTCCTTTACATTTTATTTTAAAATCAATACATTATTAAAGAAAATTTGTCAGCAGATTAATGTAGGAAAGTCACTGGAACCATAGCACTAAAGTATAGCTACTAACAAAACCTGTGTTCCTAGCGAGCTTGTCTTTCTATAAGAACACGTTTTTATTTATAGTCGGTTAAATATCGCATATGTGGTTGACACAGCCTAATTCCCCACAGGCTCACATGGATACTTCACAAGTCACATTTTAAAAATCTTTCATCCGTGCTTTGATTCTAAGTTTTTGCAAGGAGTGACTGTGTCCAGACCACGTTTAGGAAAAGAGAGCCTGTCTTGAGAGCTGAGAGTCTCCCACAACTGGCTTTCTGACCCCATCCATTCACACGTATGCTAGGACAGGCTCATGCACATTTACAGCCACTGCTGCTTGATGTAGTTTGCTGTTCACTCTCTTCTAGGCCTGACTTATGAGAGGCCTTTGGTTTGCTTTTCCATTCCCTTGAAATACACCTATTAGTGTAATGAAGTTCTCTGTACTTTCCTATTTCCCAGCAGGATGAATCACCCTCCCATCTGCTAGTATTTCTCAGCAGTTGTGGTAGTTGATTCATCATTTGCAGTAGCTTGGAGCTCTCTGGAGCTGTGATAAATGTTAGTAAAATATTCACTTGGCCTGAGGTTGACATCATGATATCTTCCGCAGTGTTTCCCCCTTGCTTTTTATTTATTTACTTTTTGAAGTGGGGAGACAGTGTTTCTCGTCCCTGGAATGACAACTATAACAAGGCTGGATGACCAACAAGCTGAAGGAGTTCACCCATCTCTCCCTCCAACACTGAGGTCACGGATATGTGGCACCATATCCAAGTTCTGTACGTTTTTAGGAATCTGAACTCAGGACCTCTTTTAACCACGAGCACCACCGAGCCATCTGCACCACCTTTCCAAGAGCTGTTTTCTTCATAATTCCTCATGTGTTGATTCGAAAGCCACCTCAATAAATTCCCTGACTCTGAATATCGTTTTTTGGAAGCCCCATCCAGCAGTCTCCCAGCATGTAACTCTTGTTGGCCAACATCTTGCACTACCCAAGTTTCTAGTGAAACACTAAGGAAGCCTCAGTGGCTCTGTGAATCCCGTACTAGATCTGCAGCCGTGTCAGAGATGCAGAGCTGGAGACACCGCCAGGCTGGAAGCATTCCAAGTAGCTTCACTTCCCTGCATCTAAGTTTTGGTCCCGCATGGCTCAAGCACCCGCACAGCAGTCCTTCGCTGACTTTGCTAACACCGTATACTATATATTTTATCTTTCCTGAGATTTTTGTTTTGTTCTCCAACATGTAGTTATGTATGCCATGTTTGCGATCATTTTTCCCTTTCCAGTAAATCATACAATGTCTTTGTCAGGAAAAACAAAGTAGAGAAATGTGAATTGAGAAAAGTTTAGCGGACTAGCGGACTAAGTTCCATTGTTTTCAAGAATGGCAAGTGAAGGACAATGAAATAAAGAATGAAAAATATCACAGTTTTTTTTTTTTTTAATGGAGTAAAACTAAGTTTTCAGACTATGCTGACCTTAGGGGATTTTGGGTTTTTTTTTTTTTTTTTAAGAATATTTTATAGCCAATAAATAAGATTTAAGAGTTTATAAAGCAAAGCCTACAAACTCAATAAAGCAAAAGGAAAACCTGACAATTTGACATATTCTGTCTATATTTAACATCATTCAGAAGAAAATCATGGTGGCCTCTCCATAGAATGTAATTGTCTGTAAAAAAAAAAATTTAAAGTCATTTATGTTAAAATTTCAGATGAATTAAATGTACATGTTTGATATCATCTAAAAGTCATCCAGTTAATAATACATTTTAATCAAATATTCTTAGATTTTTTTATTTTTTATTTTATGTGCACTATTTTCCAGAAGTGCACCAGGTGTGTGCAGTACCAATGGAGGCCAGAAGAGGACACAGGGTTCCTTATGACTGGAGTTCTAGGTGGTTTCCACTCAACCTGTGAGTAGTGAGAATTGAAAGCAGGTTCTAGGCTATAGTAGTAAGTGCTGAGCCATTTCTACAGCCCCATTAACCCAATGTTTTAAGCACTGCATACTATATACATCCAGTAACACACCAAAGGTAGCCAAAGATAACTTCTTCCAGTGAAGTTTTGGATGGCTTCACCAGTGTGCTTGTTCATCCTCCCGCTTTTCTTTCAGCTTCGCACACACCTCCTCCCGATACAATTTCTATAGACACTGACATTTCTGGTATACTTGAAACATTGCCTTCCTCCCTCTTGCCCTTTAAACATTCTTTCAATTCATTTTATAAACACCAAATTCCTAGGAACTTGGCACTATTTTATAATTGCAAGCATCATTTTGTTCTTTAATGAAGTGTGGTGATAAATTGTGAACTATTGATCTTAAACTCTCCCTTGCTTCTAATTCTACATGACTGCCTCCTTCCATACTTCTAAGTATTATCTTCAGTCTTACATCTCAGAAAGACCCTTTCTTATCATGTAATCTATACCATTATCCTACCTTCCCGGTGTTGGACATCAAACCCAGGACAAGGAGCTAAGGTATCTTTTGGCTCCCAGGTTCTGCCAACAGTCCTTGGTCCCTACCTCCTCCAGGGCATGGCTGGCATACCCTGCCCTCTACTCTGAACTTCCCAGTCCAAGGGTGGGGACTTCTCCTTTCCTTTCACTATATAATCAGGACATTTTGGTTTCTCTCTCTCTTTCCTCTCTCTCTCTCTCTCTCTCTCTCTCTCTCTCTCTCTCTCTCTTTCTCTCTCTGTGTATCTCCTCCTCTTCTTTTTCTCCTCCCCCCCTACCGCCTGTGTGGCATGGGAGAGCTGCTTCCGAAAAACCTGCATTTGTATATTTTAACTTGTCTTGCCTTAGCTCATATTGCCACTACAAGAAGGTTGGTCATCCAGCACTCTGTATCACATCATCAATTTTCTTTGTTATCACCATCTAAAATTATTAAATTTCTTGGTTTCTCTCCCTAAATAAAGGTATACAAAGGTAGAGAACTTAGCTGTGTTCTTAACATCTAACATAATGTCTCAGTGTAACAGGAATCAATCTACCTGTAGTTTCATTTGATCAGAGAGAACAGTCTCACTGGGTGTTCCCCTCAGGATGCCAAGGAAGGAAAATGACAAGTTCCAGGCCAGCCTGGAGTTCACAGGGAGCTTCAGATCAACTTGGTTAGAGAGGGAAAATCACCTACCTCTACAGCAACAAAGAAAAGCAATCTTTACACCACAAACTGTCAACAATTAATTGATGGATCATCAGAGGAAGGAGATAGATTAATTAATTGGTCATTATAAGGTGTATTTTAACCAAAACAATAAAATATTACCAATAATCAATTAGGACCCTATTTTCGTGTCTTTCATAATCCATTCAATTTATTGTTCAATGAACAATATATAGAAGGCTCTGCATACAGGACAATTAAGGAATAGGGATGATTTAATATTGTTATTACACAAACATACAACAGCACTATTGGAATTACAAAGAAGCAGATTGCCAAGCTTAATAAAAAACTGTAATTCTGTTGCTCAACTTATTAAAAATTTTGAATTCAGTTTTTCACATTTTTACTGTATTTGTATTGCATAATTAGAGAATTAGAATTTTGATCTACAGGGTTGAAAATTATAAAAATGCTTTCAGTAGATTTTGCGAGATAAAGAAATAGTTATTGTTTCTGGGTTACCTCATTCAGGATGATCTTTTCTGGTTGCATCCATTTGCCTGCAAATTTCATGATTTCCTTGTTTTTAATAACTGAGTAATATTCCATTGTATAGATGTACCACAATTTCTGCATCCATTCCTCCATTGAGGAGCTTCTAGATTGTTTCCAGATTTTGGCTATGACAAATAAAGCTGCTGTGAACATAGTTGAGCAAATGTCTTTATTGAATGGTTGGGTATATGCCCAGGAGTGCTATAAGCTGAATGTTGAGGTAGTGCTATTCCCAATTTTCTGAGAAAGCACCAGATTGATATCTAAAGTGGTTGTACCAGTTTGCACTCCCACCAGCATGGAGGAGTGATCATTCTGAGTGAGAAACAGAAACAGAAAGACAGGCTTGGTATACACTCACTTATAAGCAGATATTAGCCATATAATATAGGACCTAAAGAAACTAAACACTAAGGAGGACCTTGGGATGATGCTTAAACCTCATTCAGAATAGTAAACAGGATAGACACCAGAAGTGGTGGAAGAGAGGGAACAGAATGGGAGTCCTCTGAAAGGCTCCACCCAACAGGTAATAAAAGAACATGTTGAGACTCAGGGTCAAACACTGGACAGAATGCAGCCTTATGGAAGAAGAGAGGGGTGGGAATAGAGGGCCATGGAAGGAACAGGAGCCCCACAAGGAGACCAACAAAGCAAAAGGCTCTGAGCCCAAGGGGTCCTGCAGAGACTGATGCACCAACAGAGGACCATGGTAGAAGATGTGGATGATTGGCAGCTCAGTCTCCATGTGAATCTGCAAGTGAAGGGAGCAGAGGCTGCCTCCGTCATGAACTCTTCTGGATGCTTTTTGATCAGTTGCCCCTGGTGATGCAGCCTTGCCAGGCCAGGGAGGAAGAGGATCCAGACAGTCCTGATGAGACTTAACAAGCTCTGGGCAGGTAGCAATTGTGGAGAACTACCCCTTTCAGTAGACTAGGGTAAGGGGAGAGAGGAGAAACGGATGGAGGGCGGCCCTGGGGGGAGGTGAGAAAGGGGGCTTCAATTGGTATATATAATGAATAAATTGTGAAAAAAATTAAAAATTACAAAAAAGAAAAAATAGTTATTGGAGGCTTTAGCACACATAAATTTAATAAAGGTATAAAGTTTTATTGACTTACTGGGGCAATAAGGGAAAAGTGTTAAAGATCATTGACAAGCTCTAAAGCAATTAAATATTCTGAACAAAAAAAGAAAGCAGAAATAATATACAAATTGACGAATTTATAAATTCCTGATATATATCAAGGTATTCTATATTAATAAGCTAACCACATATTAGACAATAAGCTAAGCACTGGAATTAAGCATGAATTAAAAAATTATGAAAAGAGAAACATGCTTCTATAAAAGCCTCAATCTTGAACTTAGCTGAAGTTGGCATATAAAGGGAACCGACACAGAATTTAGTAATGAAGATGTGTTTGGATTTAGAAGGCACGTGACCAATGCAAGCTGGAGAAGTAAGGAGACACATCCCAGTCATCCTAGGAATCCTCCGGAGAGAAGGGCATAACAGTCAGAGCCTGAGCTCTGCAAACCCAAGGTCACTAACATTAATTGTCTGAGGCTTTAAATTAGCTAGAAGAGAAGCATGGTTTCTCATGGGTTTTGAGGCTTGAAAGCACCAGGCACATGAAGCATCAGTTCTAAGATCTGCCAGGCCTTCTCTCTGCTTCCAAGATGGTGCCCTTGACATTCCATCTGCCAGAGTCGAAGACATTAGGTGCACATACACAGAAAGAAAGCTGAACTTTCAGTCCCTCCCTCCATCCTCTGCAGAACAAAATGAATCTCTTTGTAGGTTGGACACCTCATGCTATTAACTCCATTTGAGAACAATGAATTAAGTACTTTAGATAGCTGATGTAAATTATTTCACACCATGCTCTTCCTCTTGTAATGAGCTTATTTAACTTAGCACAGTTTTCTCAAGAGCCATTTGTGTCATATAGGTGACAGAATTTCTAGAGTTTCATTTAATCACTTATTTTTTTTCTTTTTAGTATGTATGTGTGTTCAAATATGTACATGTTTGTACATTATATATACCTGTGTGTGCATGTTGTAATGTGCTTGTGTGTGTGTGTGTGTGTGTGTGTGTGCATGTGTGTGGTATGCGTGTGTGTACTTAGGTGTGTACAAACCTATGTGTATGTTCAAATTTGCATGCAGCTGCACATACACAGAGTCCCTAAGCTGAGAGCAGATGTCTTCCTCTGTCACTCAACCTTATACATGTATCTTAGCAGCTTGCCTTGAAGATCCCTGGTCTTTCCTTCCAAACCATTAGAATAATTGGTCTGTCATACTTACCTGGATTTTTTGTGGGTTCTGAGGATCACAATTCCTCATGCTTGGATGACAAGCCATCTCCCCAGGTCATGATCTCTTTTTGTATTACTTTCTTTATTACATTGATTGATTGATTGATAGACTGATTGATTGAGTGTGTGGAGGCTTCGTCATGACACATGTACGGATCAAAGGCCAACTTAGAAGAGTCTGCTTTTTCCTTCTATTATGTCATGTCTGTGGATCAAATTTAGGTTGTCCGGCTTGGAAACAAGTGCCCACACCCACCGAGAATCTTTACATTGTCTCTGCATCCACCAGGTTTCCTGACTCTGAATTTACATTTCCTTCCCCATGTTGAGACTTCCAAGCTTCTAAAATAGATCAGGTCCTATCAGGATTTGTGACTGATGAGTTAGAAGCTTCTCCTGGGCAACAGCTTCGGGAATGTCAGAACATTTGGACATGCACTCAACCTCTTGTTTCCACTCAGAAAAGCCTGGAGCTGGAAGGCTCTTCCTGACATGTCACTCCACTAATAGGAGGGACTAAGGAACTGGACCCTCACAGACTTTCCTAACTTAGATGCACCTGTTTTGTTTTGAAGCTTTGTTTTGCTTTTCCCGGAGTCCTTAAGAAGGAAATTATCATGGTCCAAGTATAGCTCATTCAGTCTTTGCAGTAGGAAAGGAGCCTGGGTTTTCCCTTTCTGCCTCCTTGTAGAAGCCCCACCCTTTTTGCATTAGACTTTACAGGTCTCCTCAGAGTTCGTTACATCAGAATTTTCTGTGTTCATTAAAATACTTACATTTTCACTTTCACTGGAGTTTGATTATTCAGGATTTATCTTCTTTGAAAGACACAAAGACTTGCAGTGGCTCTGAAAATTTTTAAGTAAAATCGTTGTGTTTCTTCTGTTATGAGACAGTAGGAATCTGATGGCATTAGCAGGGTGTAAACCCAACTTATATCTTGCAATAAAATTGTTTCTAGCATATGGTGCTCATTCTACAGTGAGTTGTAAATTGCTGTCTTCCACACTTCCTGTAAGGTCACTCTCCCCTTCTTATGAATGTGCTGTTGTCCCAAAGTGCACTAAGAATTGTTTCAAGGGTACACACCAAACAGAATGGTAACTTTCTCCCAATCAGGTTTCTACTCTTGATTTTGTGGTCTTTCCTTCTCATAATGATTAATATCACACCTTCAAGTAAAGCTTAGGTCATTGAGCAATGAAGACACCATACTTCAGAAGTCAGACAGTGGGAAAGCACTTAAACACCATAAAAATAGAATTCTGTGACATGATTAATGAATATTTTTGTTGCATGGGATGAAGATGCAGACAGCAACTCCAAGAACTTAATCTTGAAAAATACATGCATGCAAACAAACACACACACGCGCACACACACAGAGAGAAAAAGGAAGAGAGACAGAGAGAGGAAGAAACATACAAACAGGCATACTCATATTCATAAACATATGCATGAACACATATAACCTACACACACACACACACACACACACACACACACACACAGCTTTCTGAATTAAAGGTAATTGGAAAATCTAAAGTGCCTGTGAAAATGCAGGAAGCACTCACTAACTGGACATCTTTGGACTAAGGGAAGTCTCAGGAGAGTAGAGTGTGTGCTCTTTGACTGGAAGCACCAGCAGATAAAACAGATCTGTACAAATATAATTTGAAAGGCTTACATCAAGATCCATCTGTCTAAACATAGAAAGCATAGTTCCTAGCTTTCTGTAGAGAACCCTTAGTTTCAATAAAGGGGCATGTTACCAACCAGAGGCTTTAAAAACAAACTGAGAAGCTGCTCTAGGATATGTATGTGAAAACAGTTAATGGAAAAAGAAGGTATGGGTTTTAAATATAAGAAATGGTATATGGGAGGATTCAGAAGAAGAAAAGAAAAAGGAGGAATAATGTAATTATACTCTAAAAAACTAAATATTTTTAAACCTAGAAAAGCAATGATTGTGAACTGAAAAATTAACTCCAAGAAGCCAACACTTTGTGTAACATACAGGAAGTGGATATTGTGCAAAGAACTGTTTCTGATGAAATTTTGTATTTTAAATTTGGTTTATTTTAAAATCTATGTAATAGGTCACCCTCTCTGATATTCTATTCTTAATTTTGAAAGTTAACCTACTTCTCTTTTATTTTTAAGGTAGGTTTTAAAAATTTTATCTGTTTGCAATGATATATAGCTATATCTATGCACCATTTGAGCTGTTCACTTCCTCTATATCCCTCCAACAAATCCCCTCTCATTTTAGCTTTTTATCATCACATTGAGTCAAGTTAGTATTTCCTACTCTACACAGGTGTGGGGAGTGTATGCCTGCATGGTGTATGAGTATCAGCCCATGTGTCCTGACATACATAGATGCCAAAGAACAACTGTGTGGAGACAGCTCTCTCCTTTTCACTTTCATGTTGGTTCTGAGAGTCAAACCCAGGTCACCAGGACTGAATGGAGAGAGTGTTTACGCATGGAACCTTCAGTCCCATGCACACTTATCTCCATCGACACCCAACTTTTTGAGCCAGTACTATCTTGTACCTAGAATTGAATAATTTAATAGACCTGCATTCCAGATCCTAGTATTCTGGACACAAATGCAATCAAAAACCTTTTTTCTCCTTGAAAGAGACATTCTTTTTTTTAGATTTTTTTAAATTTTTATTATTAATTACATTTTATTGACTCTGTATCCCAGCTGTATCTGGCTCCCTCATTCCCTCCCAATCTCACCCTCCCTCCCTCATCTCCTTCCTGCACCTTTCCAAGTCCACTGATAAGGGAGGACCTCCTCCCCTTTTATCTGACCCTGTTTTATCAGGTATCTTCAGGACTGGCTGCAAAGTCCTCCTCTGTGGCCTAGCAGGGCTGCTCCTCGCTTGGGGGGAGGGAGGGAGGATAAAAGAGCCTGCCATTGAGTTCATGTCAGAAATAGTCCCTGCTCCCCAGCATTTGAGTAGGTGAGTCTACTAAAATATTATGCAGCACATAAGGGATGGAGAAAAAGAAAATGTCCAATTAAACCACGAAGGGGACATTAGCTGACAGAGGTAACCTGTCCTTTGAGCTGAATTTTATAATGTCAGACATCTTTTCTCCAAGCAAGGCAAGTAAAGGTCATTCCACTGAATCCTTATAAGGATGCTTGCACATTTTAATGTTTATTGTGATGGCAAGAACACAGGTAGGGAGAGAAGAGAAAAAGTAAAATTAAAAAAAAGAGAGAATCAGAGACAGAAACTTGATGTGACAGCTACCTCTTTTTATAAATTTGTTTGTTTGTTTGTTTGTTTGTTTGTTTGTTTTTGAGGGCAGAGTTTCTCTGTGTAGCTTTTATTTTCCTAGAACTCACTATATAGACCTGGCTGGCCTTGAGCTCAAAGATGCACCTGCCCCTGCCTCCTATATGCTAGAATTAAAGGCCAGCACAACCACCAGCAGCTGCGTCTCCTTATCATGAGCTTCAACTGTGCTCAATAAACAGAGGTTTTGTATAGAAATTAGAGGTGTGTTTCCTCCCATCACCAAAAAACTAGGTATGAAAAACACATGCTTCACAAAAAGAAACACAGGTTTTTAAAAGTATAAATGGATTTTTTTCATTTGTAGCTGTACTACTCATATGTATTTGGCCTGAATTTTTTTCATAGATTGGCTCTCTAAAATAATTCAAAATGTGATAAAAAAAACACTGTTGAGTGACAAAAGCAAATCCCTAATATTAACAACTGTGACACTCTCCCTTTAGTGTTAACATTTAAACTTCAGTGGTTATTAAATTCTCAAAACGGGATCAGTTTGAATGAACATCCATTCACTTTGATTCTCCTTATTTTGCAATGTGCATGATAAATCCTATCTTACTAAAATTAAATTGTTAGCATTTTCTTGGCCTTTTGAAACCTCTCAGTGTTGCTATACATTTGCAAGTTAAAACCTGTTCCTACTCTGCACTTACTAATAGAGCAGGTACAAAGGTTTTTCTCCACCTTCAAATATGGTAAGGGTTGTAGCTAATAAAGATTTATTCAGAATAATAGTTCTTTGACACATGGAGAAGTGTGTGAAGCACATGTTTTGGAGGTGGAGGTCTCGATCTTATAATGCTGAAAAGATTAATTTTCATCGCTGATACCTGATGAAACCATACAGTTTTAAGTGTACTTCTACCTGTCAATAGAATGTGAAGCAAACAATTTTGAGTGAGATCCACAAAATGTGGATATCAGCACGGACTAGAGCGGCCACCTTCTTGTTCAATTTATTCAATCCATTTGGTCTTGATGATGTGAGACACTCAAGCCGACAGCTGGCAACATTTTGAGCACGTCCCGGGTCTGCAGCTCAATCAGGTGCTATTTAGAATCCTGTTGTCCTGGATCTACGTGTAAGAAGGGTGCTGTCATTTTCAGTGTCCGTGTAGAAAGGAGCACAGTCAATCGGTTTCTTGCAGAACTTATTTTGTGACTTTCTCAGGACAGGCTTTGCACAGCTAGTATCTTCTACTCATTAGCAGAAGCGCTGTCTTAGGTCAACGTGACATAGCTCACCATTCGAGTATTTGTTCCTACAGGAGACATCCTCAATGCATGGGATGATAGCGGCGGAGAAATCAGCTGTTATTCAGGCAACTGCTAGCTGCCAAGGGTTGAGACCAAATGAGCATCTTAGCAGTCATTCAAATGAGTTTTTAAAAATTAAATTCATGATTTTTCAAGAGAAGGGAAAGAGAGAGCATTGAAGAATTGTATTTACATGATTTGTTCTAAAAGATTTCTGAATGAAACTATATCCTTAGATTTACATTAAAGCTTCATGGACTCCATGTTATTGAAGGGTAAAAATATTGTTTATTTTATTAGTCTGTTCCAATTCTAACCTTTCACAAACTTGTTCCATCTACTTCCATCAGTCCATCATTTATTAGAATTATTTACCAAGTGGTGTTTCCATGTTAAATTCATTCATCATAATTTAAAAGGTTTATATGGACTTATTTACTCCAAACACATCTTCAAATAAACTTTTATCAAATGAAGAATAAGTGTTATGATTCAACTTAAGGCTCCTGGCTCTTTCTGAAAGCCATGTCTCATTGTAGCTGTGTGAAATATGAATAATGTTCCTGACTTTATTAAGAAATACTAACAAATAACCTATTTTTTTTTCTTTCTTGACAAAATGAAAGCCAGAATTCCCACTAACTTCTAAGACTGGAGCACACATAGCAAGTGTGCATAATAGGAAAAAAGCACTTGGTCTCACTGAACTCTTAGACCAAAGGCAGGAGTGACATCTCAGCACCTAGTCAAAATGTTCAGTGTTTTATTAGAACAAAGCACAGGGTGTCATGACAACTAAATGAGGTGAGAAAACTTTGCCAAGAATGATAACTTCTTAATCACATCACGCCGGATGATGGAAGCAGCCGAAACAAGTTTGTGAAAGGTTAGAATTGGAACAGACTGCAGGTGAAGAGACCAACTTAGCTCAGTGCAAGCCAGATGGTGAGAAGCTTGGGAATGTGGGTAGGGGAAATAAAGCAAAGCATGGGACAATGTTAATTCTGATCTCCACATAGATGAGAAAACAGCAGGAGATCCTTACTACAACTATAGCTTTATTTCATTATTCATAATTAATGTAATTTAAGTTAAGCATTTACCTCAAGTCTACAGCTCCAGCTAAGCAATGTTATTCAGCATGAGAATATTTATGCACAGGCTTACAGACATTTCTTTTTCTTTTTTGCTAGTTTTTTATATTAAAATATTAATTTATTAGTATAACTACACTGAACTTCAGTACCATTCACTTCACAGAAATTACAGCTTTTTTTTTCTTTATCCAATTAGCTCCTAAGGATGCTTCCAAACAAGAGCACAGATCTTGTCAGTGATGCATGACCCAAGTACATCTTGGCCTTACCAGACCATTTAATTTGCTCTAGGATTTTCCCCGGGAAGCATTTGTTCCTTTAGTTAACCTTCATGGGCTATCGTTCTCATAAGCTATAAATCATTATCAATTTGTGTCTTAAGTCTTCTTCCCTAAGTGAATGAGCTAGAAAGCTTTTAAATCCCATCTAGCAGGAAAGTTTTCAGATGATGCATCATTTCAGGCCAGATTTCTGTGTGTCAGCCTTCTCTACAACAACAGAACCAATAGTTCCAGTCATCTTTCTATCCATCTACCCATCATCTATTTATGTAACCATTACAGTCATTGAAGAAGACATAATGACTAAATATATATTAATACAAATTTATATACATATTTATACACTATGTAATTAATACATAATAATTACATTTATATATACATATTAATAAAGCATGCAAAAATCTATATCATTGGTCCTCTTTTGCTGAAGAATTTGCACATGCACACATACATTAACTGTAAGATATAGGAAATTAAAAAATTATTAATTACAGTTTATTCACTTTGTATCCTAGCAGTAGCCTCTTTCCTTGTCCCCTCCCAGTCCCACCTTCCCTCCATCCTTTCCTCCCATACCCCTCCCCAAGTCCACTGATAGGAGAGGTCCTCCTCCATTTCCCTCTGAACCTAGCCTATCAGGTCTCATCAGGACTGGCTTCATTGTCTTCCTCTGTGGCCTGGTAAGGTTGCTCCCCGCTCAGGGGAAGACCATCAAAGAGCCAACCACTGAGTTCATGTCAGAGACAGTAATGTATAAAGAGAAATCTTACAACTAGTAGCTGCCATGTGAAAATCTAGGAATGTCAGTTAGTGACCTGGCACCTGGAGAACTGGTAATATAGACTCTGCTCTGTGCTCATGGGAACCAGGAGCACCAAGAAAGAAGACACTGGCTGTCCACACCCAATCAGTCCAGCAAAGATAAAGAAAATCCAGCCCTTCTCTACCTCTAAATTGGCTTCAGGATAATGCTTGGCTGATGCTCATTCATGTCGGGAGAGACCACTTCTTTTGCTCATTCCTTCAATTCAAATAATTATCTATTCCTGAAACATCACCTGGCATACCCAGAAATGTTTTATTATCTATCCTGGTATCTCATGACCCTGTTAAGTGAACCCATGCAGTTTACCATAAAAATCTGCCTTAGAGGTAGCTACTGTTAATGATTAATTTACTGTGAGGCAAAGAATTCTTAAGCTGCAGAGATGACTAAGTGTATACAGTCTTACTGTGTCGGAGTTTACCATAGCATTTCATTAAAATTTATTTCATTGAATGCTGCAGGATGGAAAAAAAAAACACAAAAGAAGTTATAGGAATAAAGATGGCTGCCCAGTCAATTATGCTATGTCCTTGAGACTCTGACACTCTGTTCTTAGAAAATTAATCTATGGCACACTATACCATGGATGAGGACTAATGAAAAAATATATCTCCAAGGTCAAGATATTCGCCTGTTGAATATTAAGTGTGTTATTAGAAAGCATGTGTTACAAATTAAATAGGAAAATTTTAACTAAAATTTGGTTGTTCTTCAGCTCACTAAGAGAGATCAGTTAGATGGAAGAAATTCACACAGTAAAACTGTGCCAATATAAAACACTATGCAGCCTGCCTTGGTTACTCTCCAACAAGTTTAGTAAAATCCTTTTCTCATTCTGTGAACCCTAGCAATAAATAGAAATAGGTCACAGGCCATGCGTCAAATCACTAAATATTTTACTTCACTTCACTTTGAATAACACCTTTTGAGTAGCATAGGTGGGACCCTATTACTTCACCCCTTTCGTTCTGAGGCTCAAGTATGCTCAGGAAAGAGGCATCTGTAGTGAAAGTTCAGGATCAGGCAAGGCGAGGAAGAACATGGTACCAAGTATGGATTTCTTTTCATTTCCCTCTTCTGGTTTTCATATTTGCACCTCAATGATACTTTTTTGTCATAAAAGAAAACAGTTCTAAAAGATCTTTTTTGTTTGTCTTTTGACTTTTTTTCTTAGTTCAGCATTTAGAAACAAGAGAAGAAGAGAAGGGGGAAGATCAACTAATAAAACTTAAGGAAGGAATCATGGGTCTGGCTGTACAGATGGATAATCATCTAGTCAATGCCATTTCTCCAGGCTCTCATAACACCTAGAGGTAAATCAGCTGAGGAGAGAAAAACTCGATATGCAGGAAACCCGAAAAGGCTTTCTAGCACAGTCAACTTTTGAAAAATAGTGTGTGTTTATTTTTGGTGGAGGGCCAGTTATTTTGCTTTATACCTGGTAAACCTAACAGACAGACTTGTGACATATTTTCAATTTAATCATTTAAATTTGTTATGATGTACATCAGTCATATAGAATAATGGGTTTATATTCATGCTGCATCAGTGCATTTTTATCTTTTTTGAGCCCTTTTTTATTATGCTGTGTTGTCTCCCTTGACTTTGTTTCCTTTCGTCATTATTTATCTCCTTAATACTTTTCAAATTTTATTTATTTTGTTCTTTATTTTCTTTTATTTTTATTTTGTATCCCCCCACAGGCCACTCCCTCCTCCCCTCCCGATACCACCCTCCCACCTCTTTCTGCATGCATGCCCCTCCCCAAGTCCACTGATAGAGGAGGTTCTCCTCTCCTTTCTGATCTTAGTCCATCAGTTCACATCAAAAGTGGCTACATTGTCCTCTACTTGGGCCTGGTAAGGCTGCTCCCCCCCCCAGGGGGAGGTGATCAAAGAGCAGGCCAGTCAGATTATGTCAGAGGCAGTCCCTCTTCCCAATACTATGGAACCCACTTGGACACTGGACTGCCATGGGCTACATCTGTGCAGGGGTTCTAGGTTATCTCCATGAATATAGTCCTTGGTTAGAGTATGAGTCTCTGGGAAGTTCCCTGTGTTCAAATTTTCTTGTTCTGTTGCTCTCTTTGTGGAGACCCTGTCCTCTCCAGCTCTTACTATTTCCCAGTTCTTACGTAAAATTCCATTCACTCTGCCCAACAGTTGCCCATCAGGCTCAGCATATGCTTTGATAGTCTGTAGGGCAGAGGCTTTCAGAGGCCCTCTGTGGTAGGTTCCTAGTTTGTTTCCTGTTTTCTTCTTCTGGCTTTCAGTAGCCCTCTGTAGAAGGATCCTAGGTTGTTTCCTGTTTTCTTCTTCTTCTGATGTCCATCCTCTTTGCCTTTCAGGATGGGGATTGACCGTTTTAGTTAAGGTCCTCTCTCTTGCTTAGTTACTTTAGATGCAGAGATTTTAGTGGGTTTATCCTATGTTGTATGTCTATATGAGTGAGTATATACCATATGTATCTTTTTGCTTCTGGGACAACTCACTCAGGATGATCCTTTCCAGGTCCCACCATTTACCTGCAAATTTCATGATTTCCTTATTTTTCATTGCTGAGTAATATTCCATTGTATAGATGTACCACA
>REGO01000897.1:448641-473312 GCA_010120015.1 Rhombomys opimus
CTGTCCTTTGTTGAGAGTGGGGTGTTGAAGTCTCCCACTATGAGTGTGTGGGGATCTATGTGTGGTTTTAGTTTCATCAATGTTTCTTTCACAAATGTGGGTGCCCTGGTATTTGGGGCATAGATGTTCAGGATTGTGATGTCTTCTTGGTGGAATTTTCCTTGATGGGTATGAAGTGTCCTTCCTTTCATTCAGGCACATAAAGATTTTTTTTCTCTTATGTTGTACCATTTCATCCTCTATCCTTTAGCAGCTGAAGCCATTCTTCACTATTTTAAGTTCAATGCCTGTTTTTCCTCTGTGAAATTATTTAATATATTCTATCACTACTTAAAAAGTAAAAACATGACCCTTTACTAATTATTTCTGAATTTAACATCTTTTTTTAATTTAACATCTTGATTATTTTTGTGATATATTTATGTTTTAAATTCAGAAGAACTTGCTGAGCAAGCAAAACAAGAGGAGGCTAACTGAGGCTTGATGGCAGCCAGTGAGACTCCGATTCAAGACGGGAAGTAAGAGAGCTGTTACCTGATGCACTCCTCCGGCTTCTACAGACATGCACAGGTGTACACAGCCACAGCCATGTGCATTCATACAGCGCTTACACGTAGACACATAACTAACTAGTGAAATGATAACAGAAAGCCGTGGCTCTTTAATGAATACAAATGTTCTCTACAAGACTCCTGCAGATATTCCCATTACTGTATTTTCTCTCCAGACTTAGAAAGCTACTCACTCTGCACTGTCTACCTTTCTTATGTGAGAGACTTGAAGGAATGTTCTCAGAATTCTTCTTTCCTGTGATTATTTCTGGAACTTTTCTCCTGATAAATAATGTTCCACAACAAAGCTCTACTTAGTGAATTTCCCTTGATATTTTTTGCTTGTTTCCAACTTCTGTAAAAAACAAATTTGTCATCACTCCATGATCTAATTTAACCCTACTATAGAGCGCTGTGATCACATGATTCCCACTGTAATAATATACTTCAACTAAAATTGTGAGTAAAAGGCTCTGAGAAAAAAGATGAGTTAAAAACAACAACAACAACAACAAATAAAGTTTATTTGTTCTGCTGTAGACACTAATAAAAGCAGAATAAGTTGGTTTATTCCTGTTTCTTAACTTGACACAGCTTGTATTAAAATATCTATCTAATGAGATTTTAGTAGTAGTGAAATAAGATGCTCTGTTTAACGGAAAAGGCTCAGTGCTTGAGGAAGAGTGGACAATATTGCTGCGTTTTAACATTATTTGTCTACATTACTTGTCATATTGGACAATTAGGTACTTGAAGTAAACATAAAAATCATGTGTTTTATTATTTATGTTAAGGATCTGGCTTGCTTCCGTGTATGTGGACCTATCTGCATTGCCCACGAGGCACGCTGGGGTTGGCTACCGAGAGGCTATTTTAAGCTGTGGACTGGCTTTCCCCAGGGTCAGAAGATTGTTCAAGGTTCCCGAATAAACTGTATTGAGAAGAACAAAAAAAAAAAAAAAAAAGATCAGAAAAAAGGAGAGGAGGACCACCCATAAGAGGGGAAAGGGGGGGGGGAAGGAAGGAAAAAGGGGGGGGGGGGGGGGACGGGAGGGGGAGGAGGGAGGGACTTATGGGGGGATACAAAAGGAATAAATGTATTTAATAAAAGTTAAATAAAAAATTTTAAAAAAAAGGAACATGTTTTATCACTGAATCACAAATCACTGATCATATCATGTTTAGGATATTCAAATCAGTTTTTAAATATTCACCAAATTAATTTAAAATAGCATAAAAATTGAACATATAACTACATATCACTTTCATTTTGTCTTTATCACATCTTGATAAAATAAACACTTCATATCAGCAATAATAACCAATGATAGTAATAAATTTCAAAACAAAGGATAAGAAATAGTGTGTGAACAACAGTAAAACATAGTCTTCCTTGCTGCTCCCTCCTTCGGGTCAACTTGAGCAATTTTGAATCCATGAAATTAAGTCAGCTGAGACACAGAGGGAGAAAGCAGTTCTTTACAGATTAGGAAGGCTGAGGAGGAATGATGTGGCACTTTGTAAACTCATAAGCTTGGGGTTAAAGCTCCAGTTCTCAGGCAGATTATCAATTTTTAAATGCCAGTGGCTTGATAAATGTGAGTTTATTAATGCCCTATGTGGACTGTCTTTCTGTTCATTTATTTACATCACTTATGCTCCAGTTAATGATTTCCCTTTGCTCGGAAACTCACACATGCCTCTTCCAGATTTATTATAATTTTTTTTCACAGAAAAAGTAGAAAATGGTCTGAAGAGTTGGAAATGATGACATGATAGGATTTGAGGTGTATGTACTTAGCATAAAATATCTAGCTGTGTTAAAGTATATTCATCAATTAAGTGCATAGATAGCAATGTCCACTTTTCATTGTCATGTCAAAGACTGGATAACTAGGAAAAGTCATGAAATGGAAGGTGAATTATAAATTGCATAGGTTTCTATTCAAGAATCAACAGAACAAGATGACACTTCTTCAACCCAGTAAGAGTTTTTTTAGGTGAATTACTAGAGCCCAACACATGGATATAGTGAAAGGTAAAAGCACCAAATTATATGAAAATTCAAACGTGCTTTTGAATACTTAACAGCTCTAGGCTTATCAAAACTAAACTCATAGATTACAACTGAGAAAATTAAGAGTCAGACATACCCCAAGCTTGTATGTTTTAAGTCCAGATGATTTAGAGGTAATATAAGCCTAGATCTTATGTTAACACACTCATCATTTTCATGATTACGACATCTTCTCATGTTGTGTATTAAGCTCACCCTTTCTCACCTTGTGAGTAAATTTCATTCTTCTTTGTGCAGAAAGGTAAGATGTTAATGTTATCCTGAGTAATGCTGAGTTAAACATACCAAATGTACTCTTGGCTAGATATTCGCCCATATTAGAATATGAGGAGATACATAATTAATGTGCTAAACAATGTCAGAAAACTGTCACAACCAGTATTAAAGTCCCATCCACAAATATTTAAGATTATTTTCAAAGATTTTTACAAAAGAGGACCTTGAGAGATGACTTTATTTTGAGCTTTCTGCTAAATCTCAGGCTGAAGACACGCATGTGAGCTCTCACACTCTTCCTGGCCATAGCTGTCAATCACATTTCGGTAGATTCCAGGGATGTCTGCTTGGACCCTGCAGAAAAAGTTCTCCTTAAACTCTAAGGCCTTTCCTAATTGTTTATTTTATCTATGCCCAAGAGGGGAAGATCTATAAGCAAGCATTTGAATTGGTTTTATTGTGTTCCTAATTATCACTTAAATTGGCATTTCGTATGCATCTCTGGCAATTCTTCCTGCCAAGCAGCCCTTCTGTTTCCCTGCAGCAAGTACACTCTCCCTCTCGCATGTATTCTACACACCAGAGTTTATTATACAATGATAGGGAATGGGTAAATGAATGAATGCTGTTTTTTGAGATCTCTGAGAAATAAATTAAGATTATACTTAGAAATGTGTCAACACTATTTTAATACAGTACATAACTTATGACTATAAAGCACGTACCATCATCCTGATACCAATGGCATTTAAGCGTTATGATCACTACACACTCTCGGGAGATAACTTTTCCTTCATTATATTTATACTATCTTATTCTCACAAGCTTTATGTTGGTTTTTATGTTTCTAGTTTTGAAAATGTGCCTGTAGGCCCAAGCTGATAAAGTTGATTGTGTGTGTGTGTGTCAGGGGTAGGAGTTGTATGTGTGTATGCATTTGTCACACAAGTGATCTTGAGAGCATGTATGTGCTCTGCAGGCCAACTTGACACTGTGTGTCTTCCTTGGTCACTGCTACTCTATTGCTTATCAGGACATGCTCTCTCACTGAACATAAAACTCCAAAATTGCTTAGTCCACCTGGCCATCCAGCTCCAGGTATCTACCTGTTCTGTCCTCAGCCCTGGGACAACAGGTGCACACAGCATCCTCGGGCCTTTTTGTGAGTGCTAGGAATCCAAACCAAGGTCTGAGTGCTTGCTCAGCAGACCATTTTCAGGCTGAGACATCTCTCAAATATCTTTTTCTCCTTTAGTCTTGGTATATAACTAGCATAAAGAAAAATTACCGACTCTACAAATCCTGTAAAATAATCATAAAACTAAGTATGCAGGCAATAACATAGATTAGATTTGAGAGACACTTTATTATTTATAGAACTCATTTCCAAACTGGTCTTATTTGATCTTTGGAACTGTGCTTTGCACTGCAGAAATCAAGAAAAGGCAAATGATCTTTCATTGCTTATTTCAAAGGGGGGAAAAAATCTCTGAAAGCTGTAGGTTCTCTGACATATTACAAAATTTGTTGTCAAAATCATTTAAAGGCAAAACTATGCTAAATTTTTATTAGGCTGTTCATAGAGCTTACTTTTATGTTATTTTATGCATACTTTTTGTATGTGTGTAATATGATTAGAACTGTTTCAGTCAGCCCAAGCTGGTAAACTTCATGTATGTGTAGGAGGGGAGAGGGTACCCACACACGTGTGCATATGCATGAATGTGCCTCTGTGTGTGTGTATACCGTGTTTCAATATGAGGTGTTTTCTTAGACCATGATTGATCTTAAACATCATGGCAAATGTGAGTTATGTAATATTTTCAAATTTGAATCGAACTACCACTAAGTCGTTACATTTCAGGTAATGATTTGTGAACTTTTGTAAACAGAGCCTGTGTGTGGAAGACAGCAGTTGCTAACAGTCAACATAGGCAGAAAATTCAAAACCCCGATATGAGCTTGCTCAGCAACTCAGTTTGGCTTCTATTAGGAATTCTATTCAACATCTTACCATCACTCAAACACACACACACACACACACACACACACACACACACACACACACGTGAGAGAGAGACTTATGCATCATCATTAACTAATATGAAGGGAATTTTCATCAGTTCCCAGACTTCTGTCATTTTCCTGGTCAAGGATTTCACAGCGGGTTTCCTTGTTCTGTCTTCCACAGTTCCCCGCTCTCCTTTGCCATGAGTAACAGTGATAACAGAGAACATGTACAGGTGATGTAGAATGTAGTTGTTTATGGAGTTTTGAAATGGTTCCGTTTCAGTGGATACCTCAAGGTATCATGATGCAATTGTGTTTTGCTCTCTGTGGTGTTAGCTGTCCACACAGAAATCACTGTGTAGTGGGCGTGTCCATTTCCCTCCTTAACTGTTAAGCATTTTGTTGAGTGATGCTTCCCTGCACTTTATACAAATAATACTCTATTTTGTCATGTATTATCTCAGTATTTAGAACACAGAGAAATTTATTACTCTAGTGTTCACCTATTCCCAAATTGTTTTTTTTTCTGACATTTCTTCTACATTGTGGATTAGAATAAGAGAAGAATCCTCATTCTCTTATTTCCTCAATCATTTTGTTTCTCCCAGTACAGTCACTGATATTTTGTTTACTATTTACTATTCCAGTTTAATTCCATAACCACCATTTTTCCTGTTTTTATTATCATTTTTGCTTTTCCAAATTCTCCCAGTCTTGGACGCTAGGAATATAATGAAGTTCACTCATATTTTTTTTGAAAGGGACCTTCATCATCATCTTCTGGATACTTGCTTTCTGATATCCCAATGTGTACTATGGTCACTTTCATGTTTTCCAGATAATCCCTAGAATCACCCAGCCAAAGAATTTTGAAAAATATTTTTAATGCTGATTTTAAAAAAATATTAATTACAGTTTATTCACTTTGTATCCCACCTGTAGCTCCCTTCTTTGTCCCCTCCCAACCTTGTCTCCCTCCTTCTTCTCCACCCATACCCCTCCCCAATTCTACTGATAGGGGAGGTCTTTCTCTCTTTCCTTCTGATCCTAGTCTATTGGGTCTCTTCAAGAGTGGCTACATTGTCTTCCTCTGTGGCCTGATAAGGCTGCACCTCCCCCCCCCCATCACTCAGGGGGAGGTGAACAAAGAGCAGGCCAATCAGTTCATGTCACAGACAGTACCTGTTCCCATAACTACAGAACCCACTTGGACACTGAACTGCCATGGGCTACATCTGTGCAGGGGTTCTAGGTTACCTCTGTGCATGGTCCTTGGTTGGAATATCAGTCTCAGAAAAGACCCCTGTGCCCAGATTCTTTGGTTCTGTTGTTCTCCTTGTGGAGCTCTTGTCCTCTCCAGGTCTTGTTCTTTCCCATTTCTTTCATAAGATTCCCTGAACTCTGCCCAAAGTTTGACTATAAGTCTCAGAATCTGCTTTGATATCTTGCAGGGTAGAGTCTTTCAGAGAACCTCTGTGGTATGCTCCTGTCCTGTTCCCTGTTTTCACCCACTTCTGATGTCTATCTTCTTTGCCTTTCTCAATGAGGATTGAACATTCTACCCAGAGTCCTCCTTTTTGATTTGTTTCTTTAGGTATACAAATTTTAGTATGTTTACCCTATATTATATGTCTAATTATCCACGAATAAGTGAGTATATACCATGTGTATCATTCTGCTCCTAGGATACCTCTTTCAGGATGATCCTTTCTAGTTCCCACCATTTGCTTGCAAATGTCATGATTTCCTTGTTTTTAATTGTTGAGTAGTATTCCATTGTGTAAATGTACCACAATTTCTGTATCCGTTCCTCAACTGATGGAAATCTGGGTTGTTTCCAGATTCTGGCTATTACAAATAAAGCTGCTACAAAGAGTGTTTTAAAACCAAAGTCAGGAATAGCTTTGACTTATTGGACAACATCTCAACGAAATTAATGAAATATTGTTTAGCTTACCTAGTAAAAGTAAAACTAATGCAAATTAAGAAATTGGAAAATATGTATTGATGTTTTCACAAAAAAAAAAATAGGTGAGATGCTGTTATGGAAGAACAAATCAGAATGACATTCGAAAGCAAGTTTTCAATATGAATGATTAGCTTCCTTACCTGCAAAAGTACACTGTGACCTAACTCATGTTGGCTTGCTATGTGCAAGCTTTTCATTCAAGGTAATATGGGATGGGGGGAAGGAATCTTGATACTTTTCTGTTTTCAAAAGAGCAAGCACTGAGAAGGGAAGTAGACAAAAGCTTTCAGTCCTGCCCCACAATCTCTCTACAAATGTTACCTGCTCATAAAGAAAAAATTAGATGACGTCTCACTGGGTTTACAAACCAGACTTAGGATATTCCCAATGCCCAGAGTACATGCCCAATACAAACCAATACAAAAAAATAATATTTTTGTAGATTTTTTATCCCATAATTCTTTGTAAGACAATTTTTAAACTGATCTTTTACTCATATATTATGATTTCCAATTTATAGTTTTATAGGTTCTGTGTGTGTGTTTGTGTGCATGTGTGTACACACTGATGTGCCCGCACCTGTCTGTATTCGTTTTTTTTTTTCTGTTGTTTTTTTTTCAATTGTTTGTTGTTGTTGAGTTGGTTGGATTTACTCTAGCTGATTGTTTTATTCTTTTTGTTTGTTTGTTGTTGGTGGTTGGTTTTATTCTGCCTAGTTGTTTTTGTATGTTTTTCTGTCTGTTTGTTTCCTAAAGAAACAAAGATAAAACACTTAGAGATGGATGATAGGGAGGTGGAGAGGATCTGGGAGTAGATGAGGGAAAAGAAAAAATAATCAGAAAATATTGTATGAAAACCAATTTAATATTTAATCAAGAAAAAGAAAATTAAATCTCATTTTCTTTTTTCTTTTTTTAATTCTTTATTAATTATACTTTATTCACTTTGTATCCCCCCTGTGGTTCCCTCCCTCCTCCTGTATCAATCCCTCTCTTCCTCCATCCTCTGCATACATGCCCCTCCCCAAGTCCACTGATAGGGGAGGTCTTCTTTTCCTTCCTTCTGATCCTAGTCAATTAGGTCTCATCAGGAGTGGCTGCATTGTCTTCTTCTGTGGCCTGGTAATGCTGCTTCCCCCTCAGGGGGAGATAATTAAAGAGCAGGCCAATCAGGTCATGTCAGAGACAGTCCCTGTTCCTATTACAATGGAACCCAATTGGATACTGAACTGCCATAGGCTACACCTGTGCAGGATTCTTAGGTTATCTTCATGCATAGTCCTTGGTTGGAGTATCAGTCTCAGGAAAGATCTCTGTGCTCAGATTTTTTGGTTCTGTTGCTCTCCTTGTGGAGTTCCTGTCCTCTCCATATCTTACTGTTTCCCACTTCTTTCCTAAGATTCCCTGCACTCTGCCCAAAGGTTGCCCAAAAGTCTCAGCATCTGCATTGATACTCTGCAGGGCAGAGCCTTTCAGAGGTCCTCTGTGTCAGGCTTCTGACTTGTTCCCTCTTTTCTCCTTCTTCTGACGTCTATCCTCTTTGCCTTTCTGGATAGGAATTGAGCATTTTAGCAAGAGTCCTCCCTCTTGATTAGTTTCTTTAGGTGTACAGATTTTAGTAGGTTTATCCTTGAACTCATTGGCACAGGAGACCACTTCCTGAACAGAATACCAACAGCACAGGCTCTAAGAGCAACAATCAATAAATGGGACCTCATGAAACTGAAAAGCTTCTGTAAAGCAAAGGACTCTGTCATCAGAACAAAATGACAGACTACAGATTGGGAAAGGATCTTCACCAACCCTATATCTGACAGAGGACTAATAACTAATATCTAGTATACATAAAGAACTATAGAAGTTAAAGAGCAAAAAAACCCAAGTAATCCAATTAAAAAATGGAATACAGAGCTAAACAGAGAATTCTCAGTAGAGGAATACAGAATGGCAGAGAAACACTTAAAGAAATGGTCAACCTCATTAGCCATCAAGGAAATGCAAATCAAAACAACCCTAAGATTTCACCTTATACCCATCAGAATGGCTAAGATCAAAAATGGGAGGAGGGACTGCTTCTGGCATAGTCTGGTTGGCCTGCTCTTCAATTACCTCTCCTTGAGGGGAGGGCAGCCTTACTGGGCCACTGAGGATGACAATGTGGCCACTCCTGATGTGATCTGGTGGACTGGGATCTGAGAGAAGGGGAGGAGGGCCTTCCCTATTGGTGGACTTGGGGAGGGGCATACTTGAGGAGGGGAGGGAGGGTATGACTGGGAGGAGAGGAGGGAGGGGTTTATGGGGGATGCAGGGTGGATAAAGTGTAACTAATAAAAATTTTAAAAATGTTAAAAAAATAAAATTAAATAATGAAAAAAAAAAAACCTCAAGAGACAACACATGCTGGAGAGGTTGTGGAGAAAGGGGAACCCTCCTCCACTGCTGGTGGTAATGTAAACTTGTACAACCACTCTGGAAATCAATCTGGCACTTCCTCAGACAACTAGGAATAGGGCTTCTTCAAGATCCAGCTATACCACTCTTAGGCATATACCCAAAAGAGCCTTATTTGTAATAGTCAGGAGCTGGAAACAGCCCAGATGCCCCTCAGTGGAAGAATGGATGCACAAATTGTGGTATATCTACACAATGGAATATTACTCAGCAATATAAAACAAGGAAATCATGAAATTTGTAGGCAAATGGTGGGATCTGGAAAAGATCATCCTGAGTGAGCTATCCCAGAAGCAGAAAGACCAACATGGTATAGTCTTACTCATATAGACATATAATACAGGATAATCTCATCCTTTTCTAACACATACAAAACCTACTTCTATTCAGGACACCTACTTGTACCATATAACACACATGGAAATTTCTTTTGTAATTCAAAGTCACATAGATGCAATGAAAACACTTGAAGCCACAATTAGAGATAGCTAGAACAGTTTGTTGGCAGACAGTAGCCATACATTTGTTATTTGTGGATGTTCTTGGCTTCTGTGTGTGGATAGGAAAACCCGGTGGATTTATCTTACTCCCAGATGATTGCTACAGGATAATACTAATTATAATACAGGAGTTTCTCATAAGTTCAGGCAAGTAAACTATTTTTAGAATAAAGCACTAATGTTTCATATTAAAGTGGAAAATATGTAACTATAGAAAGATTATTTTGAAATAAGATTATATATTCACAAGTTAAATATAAATAGATTAGATACAGTGTTTTCATTAAATTCTTAATTTTCTTTTAAAATAAATTGTAAAATATTTAGAAATGGAAACTGTTTATTCTTTTAGTACATTCTATCTTTTGATACTATGATAGTAGATATGTGGTGTTTTCCATTTAAATTCTTTAATTTTATTTTAAAATAAAACCCTAAAAGTATTAAAAATTGAGCCTTCATCTAGTTTTAATGTGTTCTCTGTTTATAGTCTATGAACATAAAGCTTCAGAAAGATATTTCTCTCCTTCTTACATCTACAAAAATATTTTTGCAGTAATGTTTTCAGATCTACAAAGTGACAGTTTGTTCATATCAAATTAATTCAAATCATTATATTTTTTGAAACAAAGGAAGGAAAAACTTAGGCAAAATAATTTTGCTGCTCAGGTACCTGTAGGTCTAGTCAATGTAAAATAATGTATGCATTTTCTAAAGTAACTCAGAGTCATGCATCTCAACATAACTGTTGTTTCTAATATGAGAGGAGAGTTGAGGTGAGACAGTTAAAATCCCTAATGTCAGTTACACTTGTACAAAAAAATCTTGATGCATTGTGGTTCCACAATATTACACTGATTATAATGCTTGTTTTTGTTCATGCATGATTAAACAGTTAATAATGAAGAGAACATTCTCTATTATTGTAAGTATGATGATTATACCAATGTAATTTATTTCACCATGAGATCTCTACTTTGTTCTCATAGCCATTTATATATAGCTGTTTGAAATATTGTAAGTGAATGATCTATTGATACCGTAAAAAAAATTATAAAAACATAAACTAAACATGACATAAAACTAAATAGAATAAAATCTACTGCAAGCTCATGATTAGAAATTATTGTTCACAGAGAGGGCAATATATTTAAACCAAGAAAGCCAATAAAATTATAAAAATGCAAAACAGAAAACATGCGCTTCTAACAGAGAATACAATTTTTCAATGTCTGACTCCCTGGTGGTAGTTAAACATTTTAATTGAATATTCCTATCATCAGAGTTCTTACCAAATATATGTAACACAGTACATTAATTTTTACTTGGTGTTAAACTTATAATAAGAGACCTATGGCCCATTTTATACCAAGACAATGTTGGCAGATAAACTGTAATAATGATGACACACAGCTGTGTGCCATCCTACCCATGGGACCATTGTCTGCTTCTCAGCTCTGTCATGAATCACTTCCACTAGACATAAGACTAAAGCCTAAGCCTATCTGTATGGCACTTACTTTCGAATTTCATTTACATATTTATTCTGATTTGACTCAGTAAACTCTTTATAAAATATTAAATTCAGCACACTACTCATATTTTTTTTACATAAAGGACTATGTCACAGATAAGGTTAGCAGTCATGCGGCATTAAAACATAATTTCTGTAGGAGGAAAGTTAAGTTTTCATATGTAGTTGCTGTATTCAAGTGGTGAAGTTGGTCCTAATCACAGTGTATCTTTCTAAATATTATTTCTTGTTTGTAAAGACAGTCACATCCTTTGATATTGAATGCTGTGTTAAATTAAGAAGCACTTGTAGATTCTGGGTGCAGTCAACAGCTCTAAATACCCCTTGTTTCATCAGAAAGAGATTACATTCAACAGTGAGTCAGAAAGACATGCAAATCTTCTCAGCTGTGCTACCAAGAAGGGCAGGGCAGAAAGCTAAATAGCAAAATCAAATCTCTCCATTATTTTAAAGATGAATTTGGAAATTTCTGTGAAAATCTTCAGAATTTAGGTTACTTACACTGTAAATTTTCCTTAGGATATATTAAAAATAATGTTTTTGATCAAATTCAACTTCCCTTTCATCTCCTCCTAAATCTCCTCAACTCAGTACTCAAACTACTTCATTCTCTCTCTCTCTTTCTCTCTCTCTCTCTCTCTGTTCCTATTCCTTTCTCCTCCTCTCCCTCCCTCTCTTCTCATTCTCTGTCTCTTTCTTTCCCTACCTCCGTTGAGTCTGGCTTATGTTGGTTAATGACTACTTGGTATTAGGCCTTGCCTGGACTGTGGTTCATACACCAAGTGTCACACCATTGAAGAACTAGAATTTTCTTCCACCAGACATAAGTAAACAGTAATAGCGCCTTGGCTAGAGGACTCCATGCCCTACTGCCCTTCTCCATGCTGAGATGATATCTAGTTTGAGCTCATGCAGATCTTATCATATGGTCACAATCACTGTGCGTCCAAATGTGCACTCTAAATATTATATATAGAAAATGCTATTTTCTTGAAGTCATTTCCCACTTCTGACTCAGACAGTATTTTGACTTCCTCTTCCACGTAGATTCCTGAACTTTTAGTGGATGGAGTATGATAGGAACATCCCGTGTAAGGTTGAGCACTCCAAACTCTTATTCTGTACATGTTTACTAGTTGTGGGTCTCTGTATTAATTGTCATTTAGTATAAGACCTTCTCAAGAAACCAAATCCATTCAATGGAAAAAAGACAGCATCTTCAACAAATGGTGCTGGACCAACTGGACGTCTACATGCAGAAAAATGAAAATAGATCCATATTTATCACCCTGCACAAAACTAAAGTCCAAGTGGATCAAAGACCTCAACATAAAACCAGATACTCTAAATCAATTGGAAAAAAAGTGGGGAACAGCCTAGAACTCATTGGCACAGGAGACAACTTACTGAACAGAACACCAACAGCACAGACTCTAAGAGCAACAATCAATAAATGGGACCTCATGAAACTGAAAAACTTCTGTAAAGCAAAGGACACCATCATCAAAACAAAACAACTGCCTACAGACTGGGAAAGAATCTTCACTAACCCTTTATCTGACAGAGGACTAATATCGAGTATATACAAAGAACTAAAAAAGCTGAAAAGCAGCAAACCAAGTAATCCAATTAAAAAATGGGGAAGAGAGCTAAACAGAGAATTCTCATATCGAATGGCAGAGAAACACTTAAAGAAATGCTCATTCTCATTAGCCATCAGGGAAATGCAAATCAAAACAACCCTGAGATATCACCTTACACCCATCAGAATGGCCAAGATGAAAAACTCAAGTGACAGCACATGCTGGAGAGGTTGTGGAGAAAGGAGAACCCTCCTCCACTGCTGGTGGGAATGTAAACTGATACAACCACTCTGGAAAGCTATCTGGCGCTTTCTAAGACAATTAGGAATAGTGCTTCCTCAAGACCCAGCTATACCACTGCTAGGTATATACCCAAAGCTTGCTCAAGTACACAAAAGGGATACTTGTTCAACCATGTTTATAGCAGCTTTATTTGTAATAGCCAGAACCTGGAAACAACCCAGATGTCCATCAACGGAAGAATGGGTACAGAAATTATGGTATTTCTACACAATGGAATACTACTCAGCAATCAAAAATGAGGAAATCATGAAATTTGCAGGCAAATGGTGGGATCTAGAAAACATCATTCTGAGTGAAATATCCCAGACGGAGAAAGACAAACACAGTATATACTCACTTATATAGACCTATAAGATATGATAAACATAATGAAATCTTTACACCTAAAAAAGATAATCAAGAGAGCGGACATGGGGTAAGATGATCAATCCTCGTTTAGAAAGACAGATGGGAGGTTCATTGAATGCATGACAGGAGTCTACTGAGCGCATCTGAAAGCCTCTAACTAGCAGTGTTTTCAAAGCAAAGACTCATGACCAAACCTTTGGCAGAGTACAGGGAATCATAAGAAAGAAGGGGAGTTAGTCTGATGGGGAAAGGATAGGAGCTCCACAAGGACCAAATACAGCTGGGCACAGGGTCTTTTCTGAGACTGACATTCAACCAAGGACCATGTATGGATATAACCTAGAACCTCTGCTCAGATGTAGCCTGTGGTAGCTCAATAACCAATTGGTTTCCCAAATTGAGGGGAACAAGGACTATTTCTAACAGGAACTCAATGAAGATACCTGATAAAACAGGATCAGATGAATGGGGGGGAGGTCCCCCCCTATCAGTGGACTTGGAAAGGGCCACAGTGGTGATGAGGGAGGGAGGGAGGGACTGGGAGGGAATGAGGGTTCGGGACACGGCTGGGATACAGAATTAATAAAATGTAACTGATAAAAATAAAATAAAAAAAGAAAAAAAACTTATAAAATAAAAAAAATAAAATAAAAAAAAAGACCTTCTCTGATGAAGGTTGAGCAACTCTCTGATCTACAGGTATGGCGATAAGTCACCAGGAGTCATTTTGTTGCTCTTTCCACTTAGCAACATGAAATTAGATTTTCTCCTAGGACTAATGACCTACTTAGTCACAACTTTGGAGCCTCATTGACAGTGTGATGTGGAGGTCCAATATCTATATTCTGTTTCCCCTTCCTTGAAGATTCTCTCTGCTTTCTCAATAGAAACTTTTATTAAAATATTTCTTTTATATTAATTAATGCATATGTGTCTGTGTGGGGATATGTACACATGAGAACATTTCCTGAGGAGGGCAGAAAAAGGTTTCAGATCCTCCTGGAACTGGAGCTACAAAAGATTGTGATCCTCCTTTCATGGGTGATGTGAATGGAACTTGGGTATTTTGTAAATTTTCCTAAAGAAAACCAGAGTTCTGGATGTCTCAGTCTATGTCAGTTCCTTCAGTAATTCTCTAAACATGATTCTACTAAATTAAGCTACAGGTATTGTAGTGCCAAATTTTCAGTCTTACATCACAAGTGGTGATATTTTATGTGTAATATATTGCCCAAGGATTCCTTAGGATTGCATCTTCTGACACTGTAGTAATGGTGAAAAATTCTGCTATAGTAATATCTATTGAGTAAAATAATCTCAAATCTCAAAGAATTCCTTGTCTTAAAAAGTGAAAGCCTTTTTTTTTTTGATACTGTCTTCGCAAAGAAAAATAAAGCTTGGTGGTTTTATGAAGTTACTAGATTGTTATGATGTGTTTTATATTTTGAATGGCCTGGTATTGCTTTATAGATTCTGTTTTAATTTTTTTTTCTAAAGGGGACTCAAACTGAACTTCAGCCACATTGGATAAAAGGATCCTTAAGAGAGGTTTATCAGAAGTAATTTAATTATGTATGAGTAGGAGTGAGCCAGAACTCAAAAGGCTCCCAGGTCAAGAGAGCAATGAATTTCTCCTGATTTGAACTTTCAGCGTTTTGGAAGTGGTTGATTTTGTGTAGGCGTGCTCTTTGTTTGCACTTTTCTTTATTTAGTCTTTATAAATCTGAAAAGAAAAGTTCCTCAATCAGAAAGGTACTATTGGCATTTCAAGGAATAGACACTTGGTAGGGAAACAGCTCTATCTTAGGAATAAACTATCTTAGATGAGGTTGCTGTGAGTAGGTGGGTACTGAGAAAGTGGGGTGAACATTTGGATAACTCCTGAGTAGACTGTCTCTACCTCTCCCTGTAGAGTTTTCTCTGAGAAAGCTAGAAGAAACTATTTTATTTGTTTTAGAATAGATGTTCTAAAGGTACAGAGAATAGAGAACTTCAGAAGAGAATAGAGATCTTCAGAGAGTAGAAGAGTTCTATTTTTTGTGTGACCTAAATTCTGTTTTCCCCTCATAAATTTTTGCTAAAATCTACATTATTCACTAGTGCTTTGCAAAATAGTTTTTTTTATTTTTTATGTCATAGAAATGTTATTTCAGTGTTAAAGTAAAAATAGACATTGCTTCCAGAACAAGAACCATGGCTGAGTTAAATGTAGCACGAAATACTGAAGTTGATAAAAAGCAGCAAAATGAATCATGAGAATAAATCTCTGTGTGTGGAAGAGCTGTGAGCTGGAACCTCTCTTAGCCTGCACAGTGATGGTAGAAGCTTTTCCTAATAACCGTTGCTGGCACAGTGTAAGGGGCACTCCAGAGAAGGCTGCAGTTCTGTCAAGAAACAGAAAGGACTAGAGAACAAGATGGCTACACTAGCCCATTTAGCTTCGCTAAATAGCAGATGGATATCTGGAACCACAGATGCCTAAACTCTTTGTTTTCAGAGAACTTTCTTGAGATAATTCCTAGTTACAAATTCTTTCTCAAACTATTTGAACTGTTTTAACAGACCAATAAATGCCTTAGAAACAACTCTTTAAAATATAAATATTAATAGGTATAGCACCCTGTCTCTCACTGTCTGTATGTAGTAGGAGATGAACTTAAATAGATATCAATTAGGAAAATACTTGGCTTAATCCCAGAGAAACACATATACACACAAGAATTAACGTGCGCAGCAAACCCCACTGGTAAACCTCACTCCTAATCATTTCTAGTCCTTTTCTACCAACATTCGGCATGTTGAGAACTTTTTCCCTTGTTTTCAGCTGAACTGGATGTCCAGACTTGCTCTATCTTCCTTCTTCTGAAGCTGCCAATAATATGATCACAAATCACCTTACCTAGTCATCATTCCCAGTACAGTTATTTTCTTTAATAAAGAGCAATTAGCACTGTAAGAAAACCACAAGACAACTTGTAGAAAATGAGCCTAAGAAATAACTGAGAAATAATCATTTACCACCAAGTTTTTTGTTTTAAAATATTTGCTGCAATGAAATCTGGACAATAGACCTTTTGAAGAGATTATCAGTTAAGAACTATTTGATTCCTTTAAGAAGTCTAAATCTGTAGAACATGGATGCATTCTGGATACATCATAAGGAATACAAATTTATTGGCTTGTGATCTTGAAGGGAAGGATTTAAAGGCACTATGATCTGCCAAGGGCCTTCTTACAGTATCATCCAAAAGCAAAAGCAGAAGGAGATGGGGAATAAGGATAGGATGCTAAGATCTCTTTTTATAAGAATCATTCGACTGATAAATTTACTTTCCTAATCTATCCTTGAAAGCTGTTCATACATTCAGAAATGTTCTCATGAATCTAAGGTTTTATTAGACTTCAAGTGATAATCTTTGTATTCATAACTTACTCAAACCGAACCCCTAAGAGAAGGACTTATTGGATGTGTCAATGGGGCTTTAAAAAACAATCATTATTAGATATCCCAACCAGACACAGTGAATGCATATCGCAGTGAGTACCAAACCAAAAAGCAGATGCAGAAGATAAGAGCAGAGCTGACAAACCTCCCTGCAGAAAGTCAGGAAAGCTTCTTCCTGAAGAAAAATACATGTTAGTTAATTCCAGGAGTCTGGGCACAATCATATAGAAAAGTAAAGTTAGGAGCTCAGCGCATTCCTGTGCACACTCAGCTCAAGGTGCACATTTCTGAGTATGCTTAATTAGAGATCAAGTTCATGAAGGAAAGAGGGTGATCCATCTTGGGCCATTTTTTGCCCCAGTGTTGTAAAGAAACATGTTCAAAAGGCCAAGAGTGGACAAGCTTTGTTCAGCATTATGGTAAGCTAAGTTTATTCTGATTTTGTAAAGTAGTGAAGCTGTGGCTCAAAAATTCTCCAAAGAGTTTTCCCTGAAGCAAGAGGACAATTTTATGGTTATATTGACAGGCTTTTAATGTAAACAGAAGCTTTCTCCTCCCAAATTGTAGATGTTTCTACCTAAAAGTGCATGCCTTACTTATCAGCTAACCACATGTTTAATTTATTTGCTCAAGATTCTGTATTTTTCACAAGACTATTCAAGCCAACTCAACCCAAAAGACACAAGTGTCTCCACCACCAGCCTTCTCCAGTGCCCACACTCCAAGATGTTCGTGCATAGGAACAAAGGGCTAACCATAAGGACTTGCCAAGCCCTTCTCTCTTAGAATATAGAAAGAATCACTCACTCACTAGAGAGCCCTTTGAATTGAATTTGTTGAGACCTCATTTGAGATTTGTCTCATTTGTTGAGACAAATGGTGGCTTTTAAAGAGTAATCCATTTTTTCTCAATGGTTGCTTTAATATGACATAAGGTTAGTAGTTCCTGGCAAAGTGACCTCTTGAGAATTTTAATGATTCCCCATACACGCCTATTAGTACCTCGGTAGAGCTTCCACTATATCATCTCCTTCTGGACACAGCTATGCCTTCCCAGTGTGCTACCAAGTAATGTTCTAGTTACTTAGGGACCTTAGAGAACAGCATGTGATGAAGTGAGAGGGAGAACAATAATACTTTCCTGTGCTCTGCTTTGTGCAGGGGGTTTCATTGTGTTATTGTTTCCATCTTAGAGGTACTTGCTGAATGCTACATAACCCAATACTGCCAAGAGAGATGGAGATGTTGTTCTCAAATGGATTCTTGCCTCTGGGTAAGTGGGTTTTCTCATTCTTCACATACCTACTCTACTGCAAAATAGCAGACTTCCATCCTCATTTTTACCAGATGCACCTATTCGTTACTTCTTCTTTAGATAGGACTTCTGATATCCAAACTCATACTATGGCATTCCTACCAGCTATGATAAATACAAAACACCAGTTCCTTTAGTTTCTTCTTTCTTCCATTTTATTACTTGATCTGTTAATTTGCACTATCTTAAATATTTTATTTTCTTATTAATTGTTTTTTTTTATATTCACCACTCAAATTTACTTTGTAGGCTTAGACTTGTCACCAAACCTACTTTATTTAGGGTTCTTATAACACCTTTACCTCTCCTCCACCCTCACTGGCCTTAGGTAGGAGATTAATAGAGAAAAAGGCTGTAGACCTCTTTTATCAACTTCCTGCTGATTAGGATTAATGGGTCTTTAGGGGATTACCAAACTCAGTCTTCAGGATACCAGCAGTCCAGTCCAAGGGCCAACACCAAGCAGCAACATTAAGTCAGGGAAAGCTGCAAGCCTCAGTTGGATTGCCCTAAGAAGTTCTATGGAATCTTTCTCTCCACAAAGTCAAGAGTCAAGCACAAAGATCACCACAGCTATGTCGATCCAAAAAGCGATCACTCATTGTGTGTGGACCCCTATATATCTCCTCTCCTCAGAGTCCACCCACGGACATTCTCAGCTGGCCAAAGTAATACCCCTCTCACAGCAAAATACCACGTGCCCTCTCACAAGCAAAGCATCACATGACAAAACTGAATCTTCAAAACCAGAAACTTCCACTTCATTATTTGTTAACTTCAATTTAAATATTCTTAAACTCTTGAGTCTCAGTGAGGAACAAAAATGCAAGATACCTGATAAGCTAAGGTCAGGTGAAAGGGGAGGAGGGCCTCCCCTATCAGTGGACTTGGAAAGGAGTAGGGAGAAGATGAAGGAGGGATGGAGGGACTGAGAGGGAATGAGGGAGCAGGATACAGCTGGGATACAAAGTTAATAAACTGTAACTAATATTAAAAAACTAAAAAAATTAGATAAAAAAGAATTCATCAATGTAACAGATATTAATATAATGGTAGTAAAATGAAGAACTTTTCAAAAAATCAGAAATATCCCTGAATCAATCTTTTGTGAAAATGATCTTTGTTTGATATGATGAACTGAGAAAGAATACGTAAGAATATTTTCCATTTGAAAAGTAACAGTTTTAATACTTTCAGAATAATATTTAAAGCCCCTATCCTCTCCAGGTCTTTCCATCTCCCCCTTCCTTGACCAACAGGGCCAAAAAAGCTGAAACCTGGGGACCCTGCAGAGACTGATACCCCAACCAAGGAAAATGCATGGAGAGGACCCAAAACCCCAGCTCAGATGTAGCCCATAGACTCAGTATCCAAGTGGGGTTCCTCATAAGGAGAGCAGAGGTTGTTTCTGGCATGAATTCAGTGTCAGGCTCTCTGATAGCCTCCCCTTGAGGGGTGCAGCCTTGCCATGCCACAGAAGAAAACAATGCAACCAGTCCTTATGAGACATGATAGGCTAGGGTCAGATAGAAGGGGAGGAGGACCTCCCCTATTAGTGAACTAGGGGGGGGGACATAGGGAAAGAAAAGGGAGAGTGGGTTTGAGAGGAGATGAGGGAGGGCACAACAGCCAGAATACAAATTGAATAAATTGTAATAAATGATAATAATAAAATAAGAATAAAAAAGAAACATATTTGATCAGCCTGACTTTTGACCAGAACAGCCTTCATATTAGTAAGCATAACAAGTTACTACATTAGTAGACTTTTCTACCTGTGACAGGTTATTTATTTTCCATTTCTAGAAAATAAATGAGTAATAGTTAAATGTACAGTTTTCAAAAACTAGCTTTGCTGTCCAAATTTTATTTTACTGTGATAAGTAGAAAGGTCTCCCAGTCTTCACTAGAAGACAGAGTGTTTCTGGGACCCTAGTACATGTGTATGATGGAAGCTGCTATTCCACATGCTGTTTTCAAGTTTCTCAGAACACCAAAAAAAAAAAAAATTACTGAGGTTGCAAACATAGCTTATAGTTACTTCTCTGCCAGGTAAAATAAGGTTTTTGAACTATTGTCCTACTAAATAGAATTCTCTTACAAATGTCATCTTGTCTAAAAAAAAAAAATCTTTCAATAAATAAAAATCAAATATGTCACCCAGGCAATAGCATGGTTTCACCTTTCTCCTTCATAACAGATGTGTCTTCTAAACCTACTTCCAATTTTAAATAAATCTCAGAGACATCGTTGGATATTAATTAATCTGTTTGCACTCATGACTGAATAAAAAAAAAATTTGAGTGTAAGTGCTTAAAATAGCATGTGTGGAAAAGACTATAAATTAGAAGTAAAGCCAGAAGTATCCTAAAGCCTGGAGAAGTAAAACATAAATTTCTAGATTTTGAAGTAGGTTTAGCTCAAGGCCATTCTCCCAGTGTGTCACTCAGGCATGCTTTTGCTTGATAGTTACACTGCATTCATTGGAGAACTTTATTTAATCCCCACAGCAAGACATGGAGGTAGACAGGATTACACATCAAGATGGCACACTGCAAAGCTAGGACAAAACTGAACCCCTGCTTTCAACGTCTGTGTTCATTCCACTTTGGGTTACAGGTGAGAATTGCTCCTCACCTTTCTCAGAACCAGTGACCACATTTCAGCTGTCGAAACTGCCAGGTGATTACACACCATCCTTCATAACAGCGCACAAATTTAGGCACGAAGAAAGGGTAACTCTGTTGGGCAGCCTTTGCTGAAGCTTGGAAAATTACACCTAATGTCATTGATAATAAATAAAATACTTCAAATAGAGTCTGATGAAATGTCTGTCTGACACCCTGAGCCAACTCTGTCATACACTTTTGTTACATCATTTCTAGTTTCTTGCAACTGTTCTAAGGGAAACATACGTGAATACTATTGAATAGGAACTCTTCCATTTTACGAATGGATACTTTATTTTTATTAAACAACTATGTTCCATGGTAGAGACTTGTGAGATGCCTATGACTAAAGCACCACCACCTCATCCACCATACTCTGCAGCACAGTTGAGACCCTACAGCCCATTTCCTCCAACTGTAGGAGCGTAACTTCAGTTCACATAGATGCCACATTGCTTGCATGTTGGCAATAAGGAAAGGTAAAATCCCTCGGACTGAAAAGAAGAGAACATTTTGATAATTGTCTTCTTCACATTCAGGTACTATGGAATTAGAAGCACTTTGGACTATTTTTATTGAAAATTAAATGATAATTTAAAATAGAAGATATCATTCTCCTACAACAATGAAAGTCGGTTTTGACCCTACTCTCCCTTTGGGAAAACAGTATCATAATGTACTCTGTCTCTTTGAAAAAACACATACATTGTTTTCAAAATCTAGAGGAAGCTTTTGCCAGATTACGACCCAGGAATATCTCATGGACATGAAAGCCACATCATTGAATTTTCAGTCTATAAGAAGAAAACTTACGATCTTTGTCTGGAAGGTTCTGTGGGAGAGCAGGAACTACCTCTTGAGGGCATTGAACAAGTCTCCATTGTCATAAAGCTTAACATAGTGAACATTTTGTTAAGATTAAGAGACATGTGCAGTCACTTCAGTCCCAGGTGAGGATTAGATAGACTAGCGTTAATAAATTGTGCTATTGAAATCTCTTACTTAAGAGCCACTTATCACTTGAGAATATTCATGAGCGGGTTGCTGACAGATTTCTCTCTTTTCAACCTCATACAATTTCATACAATTGCTCTGTATTAAACTTCTCTTTCTTGACTTGAAAACTTTGCAGAGAGGTTTTGCTTGGTTGTAGGAAGACATTTTTTTTTCTTATTGATTTGGTTTCTCCATTGCCACTTAAGATAAAGTTTTAAAAAAAATGTGCACCATATTTATTCCACACATGAGCTCAAGAACAAGTTCGCTACAGGACAGCATTTTCTTTGCTGAGGGACTTCACAGCTTCTGGCAAGTTAGCAAAGCCATCGACCTGGTAACGGCAAGAGTCTTCATTCGTGCTTTGCTTCATGAAGAAGTAAAAATTAATGGTAATGAACACATAGCTATTCAAGCATTCTTCTACACTGTTATTATTCCCATTAAAATATATGTCCTTTAGGATTACACTCACTGGGATGATAAAGCAAGGACAAAAAGGACAGCAAGCAATTTGACCGCACTTTATCTAAGTGAAAACATTTTGCTTCTAAAAGGAATACAAATTCTTACTCTAAAAAAAAAAAAAAAGCTAAGGAAATTACATAATTTGTAAGTCCAGCAATTAGCTGAATTGCTAAAAAGCATTTGTTCAAGAAAAAAATATTTGACTCCTGTTCCTTCCTTCTGTCTTTAACCTCTGTTTTCCTTCTCCTTCTATACACATGTATATGTAAAGACAGAGAATGCATTGAGTACATACTGGGAAATGTATACACTAAATTTCTTCAACAGACCTTTAACTCCAGCCACTGTGGATGACATGTTCGAGGCTAACATGCGTGTTAGGGAGACCCTGTCTCAAAATAATAATAGATGAGAACTGATACATTGTTCAGTGTTTGACCACTTGTCTAGCATGTGTGAGGTTGTAGATTTAATCTCCCTCCATAACCCTCTCTTTCTCCCTCTGTGTGTATGTTTCTAGGATCTAGTGAAATTTCATTACATATTACATAAAGAATGATAAGGATGATGATGAGGAGGACCTCGTGGGTGTTTTATAAATACCAAGCATAAACATAGTTTCAAATTATTCCAATACTTACATTCTTTTTGCCAAAAGTGCAATGGCCACCCACAGAGAAGGCACCTAGGACTCAGACAAGTTAAAGTGTGTGTCCACGGTGATTTGTGAATAAAGAAATGACATGCTCAAGGTCTAGTCTCAGTTATCCACCTGATATTTTCCTTTTCCAGACTTCTGTGAAATAACTCTCAGCACTTGGCTTGTATTTAGCGACGTAAGTATATCCCAAATACTCACTACAGCTGGCTCCATCCTTCAACACAGTTATCTCTATAAATAAAATAAATTAATAACACCTATCTAATGTCATTGGTGCTTGCTGTCCCTTTGGGCAGCCCCATGCTTTGCAGAATGTAATTATAGACATATTTTCTATAGCCACTGAAACATATTGTTACAAAACAGAATTAGGACTTCAATTATTTTTCTGAGTATCATTGCATCACATGGTTACTTATCTTGACTTCTGAAATCCATTGTTGTGAGAAGAAATGACTGACATGAAAGATTGAGCCAAGACAGTATTAACAACCACCTTCTCTTTTAACCAAAAGATTTCTTGCAATAAATGAGTGGGCATTAGAAAAAATGTGTTGGTTGCAAAGTTCATTAAGTTAAAAGGTAAATCACAAGAACATAAGATAAAGCCCACTAAATAAACATTAGCTCTTATCTTTCATTTACTAGGTGTATGTATGACTTGGAAATAGCCACTATTTTCTTCACTCTATAAAGCAGTCAAGTGGCAAATACCTCATAAGCTATCTGCCAATAACAAAGTAACATAATAATTGTAAATAAATGATTTCCATAAATTATATCAGAAGTGAAATAATATACAATAAACATTCAAATAATAGGAAGTAGAAAAATTTATAAACAGCATATTTTTATATTATTTATACATTTAAATTTTTGGCATTGGAACAATTTTTAACAATAACTTAAGAATGCACGGTGGGTTTTTTCCTAATTCAAAACTTCCTTATCTTGAAGTTAAAACATCATAATAACTTGGTTGAAAGAAATATTATAGAAAACAATAAGTTTTCTTATTAGACTCAAGGTTTTATAATTCAGTAAACATACAATCAATAAATTTTACATTACACTTGAACATTCTGGAAAGTCCAAGTAAATTTCCTTATCAAAAATGAAAAGCAAAGAGAGATAAATAAATTGACTATTTCACAGAATCCAAGGTTTGTTAATTTCAGTTAAATTTACTTCTTGTTTTTAAATTACTGAATGAAAAACATTATTAAATCTTTTTAGGAGTAAGAATTTCAGTTTCTCCACTATAAGTTTCAAAGAGGGAGCAGCCTTACCAGACTACAGAAGGAAACAATGCAGCCAATCCTGATGAGACCTGAGAGGCTAGGGTCAAAGGGAAGGGGAGGAGGACCTCCCCTATCAGTGGACTGGGAGAGGGGCATGGGAGGAGAAGAGGGAAGGAGGGCAAGGTTTGGGAGTGAGTGAGGAAGGAGCTACAACTGGGAAACAAAGTGAAAATATTGTAATTAATAAAAAAAATTAATAAAAGTACAACTTAAAAAGAGCTTATTTGTCAAATGTAATATCAAACTGGCATTCATTGTTCATCTATTTAGTCAGT